>CAKAKR010059953.1:0-16782 GCA_916700685.1 Adelosebastes latens
CAAAAACCAAGATGGTGACGGCCAAAAACCAAGATGGTGACGGCCAAAAACCAAGATGTGACGGCCAAAAACCAAGATGGAGACGGCAAAAAAACAGGATGGAGACGGCCAAAAACCAAGATGGAGACGGCCAAAAACCAAGATGGAGACGGCCAAAAACCAAGATGGAGACGGCAAAAAAACAGGATGGAGAGAGCCAAAAACCAAGATGGAGACGGCCAAAAACCAAGATGGAGACGGCAAAAAACCAAGATGGTGATGGCCAAAAACCAAGATGGTGACAGCCAAAATCCAAGATGGAGACGGCCAAAAACCAAGATGGTGACGGCCAAAAACCAAGATGGTGACGGCCAAAAACCAAGATGGTGACGGCCAAAAACCAAGATGGTGATGGCCTGAACCAACACAAACTGCACCTGTGGAAACAATATTCCAGTTTCCCTTTGGTATTTATTTCCAGCACAAATAGGAGGGAAGAAAAGATGTAATCTAGAAACTGAGAAATCAGTGGGAGTAAAGATGTAGAATAAGGCGCTGCATGTGGGGAATTCGTTACTGCAACGACTGCAGTTGGGTTTGTCCACCACGGGAGAGGATTAGTTATGTTGAAGAGGTGGTGAGTGGAAAGGGAGATGGGGGACTGGACTCATAAGCTGGTTCTAAAAAGAGAGACATTGTTGTGGTAACATCTGGCTAACACTCTCCGTCTTTAGACCCTCGATAAGGGAAAGCTCCCTCTGAAACCTCTGAATTTGTGATAAATACAGTACAAGACAATAGTAGAAACGGACTGATGGTGGTTTGAAGGTTTAGTAAGGACCAAACAATGAAAATAATTTCGAACACAGCTGCTCTCAATTTCTGTAATGTTTGTGTTTTCTACCCACTAATCTTTGCTAATCTTTCTGTCTGTTTGCCAAAAACCTAAAAAAGCTTTACAAAGTGTAACAGAAACACCGCCGAGACATCAACACTGGGTAATTACTCTGTGGCACCAACAGCGTGCTAAAGGTTCAGGAGAGCCCTTAGGCCCGTTCTTTAAGGAACACTCGACCTGGCTTAAACTTTTGGTCAGTCTGATTAAATAGTTATGGGGTATTATAATGATTATAATGATTTTAAAGTCTTACTATGTTATATTGAAAAAAAATGTGTCTGGGCTTGTGTTAATGTTTGATGGAGTCAGGGTTGGGTTTCAGGGTTATGTTGAGGTCAGGGTTTAAGGTCAGGTTTGTATCAACTGAGGAGATTCTGCAAATCAGTAAGTCCCACATAAGTCCCACATTAACTAGTTTCTTTAACTCATTAACGCAATAGATCTTTCGGAGGTTGTAGCGGGCTCAGTTTTAAAGCTAGAGTGAAGATACTGGTATCATACGAAACTAAAAACCATAATGAATCCATTGGTACCAACTATGTTGTACTAACTTGTCATGAAGGAGGTTAAATAATGCTCCAAACCTGTGCTAAGTTTTGGCAAGGATAAACTGGGGGTCCCTTGACCTCTGACCTCCAGATCAGTGAATGTAAATGGGTTCTATGGGTACCCACGAGTCTCCCCTTTACAGACATGCCCACTTTATGATAATCACATGCAGCTTAGGGGCAAGTCATAGTCAAATACTTGACAAATCACCCTTTAAGGTACATTTTGAACAGATAAAAAAATGTGTGATTAATTTGTGATTAAATATTTTAATCGCTTGACAGCCCTACTTTAGACTCAACTTGACAAAATCAAAAAAGACTTGGACTTTAACACTGATGACTCTCCTTTTGACTTGAAAATACTCTATACCTTCCCCCAAGCCCAAAGAATAAAAAGTATGTTGATTAATTATGTTTTTTCATTTCCTGAATCGACGTTAACGCGATTCATTCCCAACAAATCAACAGTTAATTCCCCAGATCCACTTTGATTTAACCAATCCGACAGCATCCAGTGAAGTTGCAGGAGAGAACCATGAAGAACTAAGGTGACGTTACTGAGCGCCATTTGGAAAAAAAATAATACCAAAGGATAATTTTGTTATTGCATTCACTTTACCGCACTGTTGTGACGAAAAGAGAGCTGAGCCGGAAGGCAAAGCTCTGGATCTACCGGTCAATCTTCGTTCCTACTCTCACCTGTGGTCATGAGGGCTGGGTCATGACCCAAAGACTTAGATCGCGGGTACAAGCGGCCGAAATGGGTTTCCTCAGGAGGGTGGCTGGCGTCTCCCTTAGAGATAGGGTGAGAAGCTCAGTCCTCCGTGAGGGACTCGGAGTAGAGCCGCTACTCCTTTGCGTCGAAAGGAGCCAGCTGAGGTGGTTCGGGCATCTGGTAAGGATGCCCCCCCCTGGGCGCCTCCCTAGGGAGGTGTTCCAGGCAAGACCAGCTGGGAGGAGGCCACGGGGAAGACCCAGGACTAGGTGGAGAGATTATATCTCCACACTGGCCTGGGAACGCCTCGGGATCCCCCAGTCAGAGCTGGTTAATGTGGGAAAGGGAAAGGGAAGTTTGAGGTCCGCTGCTGGAGCTGTTGCCCCCGCGACCCGACCCCGGATAAGCGGTTGAAGATGAGGATGAGGATAATTTTGTTTGCGTACAAAAACTATGCAACAAAAAACTGTTGCAAAATGTGTGGGGCGAAAATTACAGACGGAGACACAAATGGCATTACATTTGGTGAAGAGCGCATTATCACTTGTTTAGGACTCGAAACTCAAAGTTTAGGACTTTGGGACTTGAGTGCAAAAACTTGAGACATACTTGTGACTTGCATAACAATAACTTGGTCCCACCTTTGGTTATTGTGGGTAGTAGCTATTAACAGCTTGTTATTGTGTTTTAATCTGCCAGAGACGTACCTGGTGTTAGACAGAGCCCGTTTACCCGTAGTAGTGGGCAGGTCCTGAGGCCTCTGGCTGGTGAATGTTGGTAGACAGTCTATAGACTGCGCCGATGGAGGCCGCGGTCGGGTAGGATGTGATTCTGAGTTTTGAACCGACGACCATGGACTTGGTGCTCTTGCTTTGTGATCCTCTGGGGTTTCTGTGACTGTATGACTAAAGGTCATGTGCGGTGGAACACCACGTTCTCCTGAGGATCTGTAATAAGGTGTCTCTTCTGTAAAGACCACCGCTGAGCCTTGTACAATCATCCTGGTTTGTGATGAAGAGTTGTCTTTCTTTGACCCTCCAGGGACGCCCGGGGTGGCGGTGGAGGTGGCGGCGTCACCTCCCTCCGCCGGGTAAAGCGTTTCCCTCTGGGACTGCTCTCCGGCCAGTCCTGGGTGAGGCATCGTGGATCTGTTGGACTCTGTTGGAGCCCGACTCTGTGTAGACGCTACCATCAGGACCAGCTCTCCATCCATGGGTCCTGTGCAAACCGAGTATTCAGGTCCTGCGTGAACACTCTGCACATCTTTGGTCAACACATCTTTATCGGCGGAAAGTCCTGGGGGAATTATTGTGTATTCTGGTGCATCTTGTATACATTGGGAAGCTGGTGTATCCTGCTCATAGCTGTCCTGCTCACCTCCATCTTTGGACATTTCCCACCGTGGTATGCTGTGAGCAGACAGATTTGGCTCAGGAACATCATTTCCCAGCCATGGGTGTGCTGGCTGGGAAATGATGTTTACAGAAGTTGAGTCTTCTGTGACTGAGTAAACAGGGAATCCACCGCTCAGCTCCGACCTGCAGACAACCAGAGGAGTCAAACAGTGTCCTTAGAATGTATGAGTCAAGACTTAAAGAGGAAATGGATAAGATTCCTACTGGAAAATTACACAACATGAGGAATAATGATGGATTACAACTGCATGCAATGCTGAAATCAGTACAACGGTATCTTAGGCTGCAGTTTCTCTGCTGGTTGCTGGTTCCATAAAAACTCCTGAGAATCTGCCAAATATCTTGTTTACATTTTCTAACAAAAAGCTGCTCGTTCATGTCCCGGGTTCACAGCTTTTAGTTTCATTTTAACTGTTCAAACGTAGTTTTAAGCCCGACCATGTAGATCTTTCTAATAACTATAGTGGCTTTGATGCTGAAAATAAATTGATGCCAAGGGGTGCGACAAAGTAGTATTATGTGCCGAGTTGGGATGAGAACATGTTGGACTTTTAGTCCCAAATATGCTATAAAAGCACAGGATCCTACATTTCCCATAATGCAACTCGATTTATTCTTTCATGATACCATCCGTGCCTGGTAAACAGACGGTTATTTCAAACCCCACACCTCCCGTTTGTAATGCAAACAACAACACAACACAACGAGGCCGGCTGTTCTTGTAGACCGTTCGTAGCTATACCTATGAAAAGTAATGCACTGTAATTAGTATATATCCCACGCAATCAATTCGTATGTAATCCAGGTAATCGTTAACCAGGAAGTATAAAGAGTGACAAAGCCGCGTAGGGAGGAGGTTGGGGTGGATGGGTGGGTCAAAAAAATACTGGACTTTCACCCAGGAGACCAGTATTCGTGTCCCGTGTGAAACCAGAAGTCAATGTTGATTTATTTGTCACGTAACTTCCAAACTTAAGTCACGCCACTTCCAGAGATATTTTAACCAAAACCGCAATCTTTTCTTTAAGCCTTAACCCAGGGGTCAGCAACCTTTACTATCAAAAGAGCCATTTTAGGCAACAAAAAAAAAAAATAAATCTGCCTGGAGCCGCAAAACATTTGATCATTGTGATGAAGATAATACAGTTTATAGTCTAAGTATATAGTATATCAGTCTAATGCAGTGAGGGACAAAGAGACAATGTACTACGGAGTATTAGAGAGAGATTTACTGAATAAAGTCATAACTTTACGAGAAAAAAGTTGTTATATAACGAGAATAAAGTCATAACTTAACGAGAAAAAAGTCGTATTATTATGAGAATAAAGTCATCAAAATTAAATAACACGTAAAATGACTACTTTATAATATTATGACTTTATTCTCGTAATATTCCGACTTTATTCTCTAAATTTCAGATTCATTTTTTTTCCTCAATGTGGCCCTAATACTCCGTCGTACCGTCGTACCATAGACCTACAACAATGATAAATAAAAATAAAAATGTAAATGAAAAAACAGTTATTAATTTCCATTTTTAAAAATCGACAGGAGCCACTGGAGAGGAGCTAAAGAGACGCATGTGGCTCCGGAGCCCCGCAGGTTGCTGACCCCTGGACTAAGAGGAGGCAGCCCTAGTGGGTACTGTAGTGTAGGAGGTGGGTCACAGTGCATTCCCAGTCCTACTGTTTATTTACATATGTGCATTATTCACAGTTGCCAACAGAAGTCAAAGGGTCGTGGCACCTTTATGATCCACTAGACGTAACTACACTTACACATCATTTCTATTCCTTCCTTTACTTTGAGCTCATCTTGCTGTTCAGTTGTTTACCACCCATTTCTCTAAATATTATCCACTCACCTCTCTCTTTTCTCTGCCTCTTCAGTATCTGAATAAACCTCCCCGTTCAGGGCGTCGTCTCTCCCTGTGGACGAGGTAGAGCAGTAGTCCCTGAACTCGGTGACTCTACAATCCCAGTTCACGGTTGACGTCGACGGGTTGTTACCGGCAGAGCAGCACTGCTGATCTTCAGCTTGTGTTCGGAGGAGGTGATGCTTGTTGTCAGTGGAGGTGTACCCGGGGTTGTAGCTGTTCTCCGGTAACTGGTCTCTCAGGGAAGTGGGTGGATTTTCCCCAGGCGTGGTGGAAGTCTCGGGGGTGTCACCTGATCTACAGCCCACACTGGGGTCTCTGTCTTTGGCCAAGGCAGAGATGAAGTCCCTGGGTCTGGAGAGGGTGAATCCGTTCGTCTGGTGGGGACAGGCCGGAGTCAGCTGCTCTTTGACAAACACATGACCAAACAGCAGAGGCTCACAGGCTGCCATCACTGTCTCCTGGAAATCTAGAAGAGAACAACAGAGAACAAATAATAAGTAATGGATGATCATTTACCATAGTTCTAAAAGAGCGAAGCAAACTTTTCGTGCGAGGATAGGTCATCGGGCAGCGAGTCTACTGGCAATGGGAAAGGAATCTATTGCCTGTTTTTAAGAGGCTTAAAACCTGCAAATACGCGCTAAGTTTGGTAGAAAAGGGTATAAAAAAAGGTTTTATAACTTACCATTTGTCAAGCTCTCTGCTGTCTTTATCATCCTCTCCTCCTGGATCGTTTGGTCCTCCCTGCTCATGGTTTGGGTCTGGTACTGGCTGTAAGTCTTGTTCTGGTTCTGGCTTTGGTAATGTGTCTGGCTTTTAGTTTGGATCTGCGATTGCTGCCTAGTTTGAGTTACGATTTGGCTCTGAACTTTGGCCTCGGAGTGAGTTTGGGTTCTACATTTGGTCTCTGAGTTGGCATCTGATTGATGGACTTCCGTTTGGTATGGTGTTTGCTGCTGGTACTTAGTCGGGGTCTGCATTTGAGTCTGAGATTGAACCTGTGTCTGGTTTTCAGTGTGAGTTGAGAGTCCAGACAGTCTATCTGATTGGTTCCACACGGCGCTGGCCCGTTTCTGATGCAGCGGGACCTTCATGGTGCTGGCTTTGGCGCTGTACATCCGGGCCAACGTTTGGACTTTGCTCAGAATACGCTCCGAGTTCTCCATCAGCATGGGGTCCACCACAGGGCTGGCCTCAAATAACCCGATACCGGCTACGTCCGATCCCATGCCCTCAAACAAGACCCGGTTAGCGGTGACAATCCTGGAGTGGCGGGACCATCGACCCACTTTTATCTGACTGGGAAGATCCTCGAGGTTCCCGATGGTCCTGGCTACCTCTCTGTGTTTGGTTCTAGTCCAAGAGGACTGAGTGTTGGTCTCGGTTTTTTGGTCTGTAGGTGGAAGAAGTGAAGGGGGATCCTTGTGGCTTCCAGTTGGTTCTGCAGCGCCTTCTGGTTTAGGTTCTTGCGCATTCATAACAGCTTGGTTTCCAGAAGTGGTTCTGATTGTTTCATCTCTGCACTTGGACTGTTTGGTAATAGATGGTCCCTTTTTAGTATCCACAACACTTGTTTCCCCTTCCTGCTGTTCCTCCAGTTCATCCTCCAATGGTCCTTTACAGATATTTTTGTCCTGGATCTCAGCCTCTTCCCCAACAGGCTGGTATGGGCTTGACTCTAGAGTCGAACCCACTTGGTTTGGGGTCTCCTGGTCCTGAATCACGGTAGATGTTAGGCCTTCTGCATTAGAATCCAAGGAGCTGATTGGTTTATCTTCCTGTCCACCATTTTCTGCATCTGCTGAGAGTGTGGTAGGGGAAGAGATTGGACCGGTAGGGGAACAAGGCTCTGTCTCTCCATCAGTCTCTTTATCGATTTCTTCAGCTGTTACAGTCTTGCATCGTCCACCTTCTGGCTCCCCCTGGTGTCCACTCACGTCAAACCGTGACACCGACTCCTTCACCAAGCCAGATGGGATTTGTGAGAAACTGTTCCTCCTTCTTGGCGCCACTCCTTCGCCCTGTTCGTCTTCCTCCTCCTCCGCCTCTGCCTCGTCCTCTTCGGCCTCCGCTGCCGCCTCGTAGTAACTCCTGATCTTTTCGATGATCTTCTTGTCGCGCTTGGTGAGGTGGGAGCCTCGTGTGGGCGGCTGGCCTCTCGGGACGGGGTGATGATGATCTGGATTCGGGGAAGAAAAGGTGGCCTCAGTGATCGCCTCCTCTCTGGGTGACTGACAACTGCTGCTCTCTCTTTCCTCCTCTGCTGAGATGGAGGGATGAAGATCTGACGTTGGGGCAGCAATGATGCTCTCTCCTTCACCTTCACCTTCATCCAACACTTTCTCCTCTTCTTTCTCTTTTTCTACCACTTCTACTTGCGTCTCCACATCCTCTTCCACTCCCTTTTCCACTTCAACTGTTGCATCTGGAATTTCTTGGACTTCATTTGCAGTTGTCTCATGTTCAAGTCTCAAGTTTTCTTCCTGCTCCAGTTGCATTATGGGTATTTGTTCTGGACTGGAGGGGCAGGCGACTGGGGGCAGTGGGCAGGTGAAGTTGGTCCGGTTAGATGGAGGCTGACTCTCTTTGGGCTGATCCAGGATCTGCTCCTGGAAGAAGAGTAAGATGTTAACTACGAACTCTAGTATGAATAGTAGTAATAGTAGTACTAGTAGTATAACGGACACTTTGGAGGACGTCCATCAGTACAAATATTACGTATGTAAATATGTAATACGTTATCTTGCATTATTTCAGTTAATAAAAGTGTGTTATAGCTTCAACAGTGCACCAGAACAAGAAAATGGGATGTTTGCCAGTCTAAGGATGTCAGTTGATCTGTTGGTCAATTACTGGTCAATTCATGGTCCCCAGTGGATGAACTTCTTTCGTTAATGAAAACTATGACGAAGATCTGTTAGCTAACAACCTTTTTTTCAACGACTAAGACGAGACGATGACGAGATGGCGCCAACGTCATTAAACACTAATGGTGACGATATCAAACATGCGATATCGTTGACGAAAAAAAGCGAGACTAAAATTTATTTTGAAAATAAAAACTTTCTCTTCCCCTCTCTCTGTCACGCTCTCTAACACAAACATCATGCGCTGTGACGTCCTCAGTCCTGACTAATGTGCTACTTTAATGCATAAAGTTGGCGGTTTGCGGGTCGGGTCGGGTTCGGGTGGTTGATTAATGCATATTTTTGAATGTTGGGCGCTGCAGATTGGCTCTCATGATGGTTGAGCATTCAGGAGGACTCGGAGTAGCAAAGCTGCATTATTAATCATTCAAACTGTTTTTTTCATCAAATAATAAGATAAAATCTTACGTGAAATTTGTTTGACTAAAATGACGAAATTGTTGGTTTTGGCTAGACTAGACTGACTGAAATGTTCAATATAACCTGATGACTAAAAAAGGACATTTGACACTTAAATGACATGAAATCACTAAAACGTGACTAAAACTAACAAGCACTTTTGTTTTGAGACTGATAGTGTGTTCACACCAATAGTGAAGCAAACTTTTCATGCGGCGCAATTACACACAAAGTCAATGCTAAGAGGCGAATACACGCAAATTTGTGACCAAACTCTGTAGAAACCACAGACTGTCTACGGTAGAAACAACAACGTCTCTAGATGACTTTATGTTGAGTGTTGATGGAGCAGCTGCATAGCCTGGCACTGATCCAACCAAACTCCATTCAGAAAACAAGCATTTTAAAACTTGCTGCTTGTCGTCATGGTAACAGACCTGACAAAGCATGAATTCAGACTTTTTACTAATCAGCATCATTATGTAGTTATTTCAGCATCATTTTGATTTGTTTATTGAGATTAAATCACAGTTTATTTTGGGTTCATACCGCAGTAGAGGCGTGTGGCTGCTAGATACAGTCAGACGCAGCAATGGCACTGTATGTGACACAGCTCGCCGCCGGGTGATGTTATGAACCCAGACACGACGGCGTTTGGTTTTCTGACATATCTGGGACATCACCAACATGTACAAAGCAGCAACGGAGGTTATTTCTTCCATGGTTGATGGAGGAAATGGAGGAAAGAAAAGTTGTTGGTATCTATGGAGACAAGCTCTTCCTCCTCCTCTCCGGTGCGTCTAGCGCGAATGAACACAAATTATCCCAGCGATCCAACTCACGCGAGTAAAGCATCTAAAATAGCTTCCAAAATGAACACTGTGGTGTCCCCCCTTACATTTACAAACTATCATCAAGCAACCTTTACGTACAAGAAGTATCACCACCCAACAGACAGATTTCCATTAAATCTGCTGGACCCATTCATGCTCCCCAGATGACAAACTTATGCCCCCTTTAAGGACAAATTTGACTGTGTTTTTCTTACCTCTGGTCTGGTTGATAAACTCATTTTGTTCAGCAGATTACAGTACATATGGTGCAATAGATAACAGCAGATTAAATCTGATTCAGTGTACTATAATGCTGCATTCAGAGTTGAGGGTATAGTGTTTTCTAACCGTGGTGTCGGAGTGAATGGCGGTGAGTCCCTCCCTGGCTCGGCTCTGGTTGATGAACTCCAGGATCTCTTCGGTGATGGACAGGGTGGGAGGAGGGCTGAGGGGGGTCAACTCCTCTTCATCCTCTTCCTCCTCATTCAAAGAGGATAGGATATAATATTAGCATTGAACAAGCAGAAGTCTTTTTATATCTTTGAAATAGTCCAAGTTGATCTAAAGTCACGTCCCGTCACAGTAAAATATACCTCTTCCTCTCGGTTTGGTCGCAGCTGTGGCGTCAGGCCCGGTTCGGTCCTCTCGGCGTCCACCTCGATGACGGAGGACGCCAGCGTGCTGCTGCTGCCGGCTGAGCCCAGACTGTCGGCCGGGCACAGCTCGCCATCGCTGCCCGCCTGCTGAAAGAACGACACCAGACAGGGTCACTTTTCACCTTCCTGGCTGATGTTGATGTCATCATATCTAGTTAACTTCCTCAACCCAGTCCCTTTTAACCGTGACTTCATGCTGTATCACTAGATTTTAACAAAACCATCACAGGTTTTTTTTAACAATCGCCCTCAGTGAAGCTGCATTTCTATAAATCATTTCTTTTTCAAATGATCCCTTTCTGCGCCGTGTCCAACCACAACATCCTGTTTAAGCAGGAAGTACATCATCACACTAACTCTCATTATAAACCAGAGACTGGGGCGTAATAGGCCTCACATGTTAGTTTCTATTATCAGTTATTAAACACATTTAAAGGGGTGAGAACCAGAGGGGGGACATTTGACCAACTTTACAGGAGAGCCAACAGAAAAAACTACCATACTTTGTCCTGACTTTATTAAATTCAATCTTTAATATAAAAACTTCATAAACATGTGGATGACAATGTACTTAATGAACAACATTTTGACATTTATTATTTCACTTTTCTTTTTTCTTGAGTGCACTTACGCCCTTTTGGCCCCAGATAGTTCAGTGGTAGGTCTTTTGTTTTTTGATTATTCACTCTGGATTGGTTTAGACTTCACACATACCCTTTTGGCTGCAGATAGAGCTTATCATTTGATATACATATAACTCATTCAGCCCGTTCACATGAAAAGGTGTATGAATGCAACAATAATTAGCGTACAATAATATGCCTTTCTTGATTTACACATGCCATTTGTACGCCAAAGAGGGTCGCAGGTTCAAACCCGGTTTGGGGTGTAGCTACCCCGCCTTCGCCCGATGTCTAACTGCCTAACTGTGGACGTTACCGTAGTTAAGTTGCGTGGCGTACAAACGACACGCCAAAAGGCTAAAATGCATCCTCAGGACACGTGTAATGTCTGTGTTATGGCGTGGTATTTATACGCCTTCCCGTGAGACCGGGTTGACTCATTTTAACCCAAATTATTACACAGCTTTGTTGAATATTCAATTCTGATTGGTCAGTCACGGCGTTCTACAGTCTGTTCTTTCTTCATAGCAGACCGTTGCTATGTATAACAGACCGTTGCTATGTATAACAGACCGTTGCTATGTATAGCAGACCGTTGCTATGTATAACAGACCGTTGCTATGTATAGCATACCGTTGCTATGTATAGCAGACCGTTGCTATGTATAATAGACCGTTGCTATGTATAATAGACCGTTGCTATGTATAGCAGACCGTTGCTATATATAATAGACCGTTGCTATGTATAACAGACCGTTGCTATGTATAGCAGACCGTTGCTATGTACAGCAGACCGTTGCTATGTATAGCAGACCGTTGCTATGTATAGCAGACCGTTGCTATGTATAATAGACCGTTGCTATGTATAACAGACCGTTGCTATGTATAGCAGACCGTTGCTATGTATAACAGACCGTTGCTATGGACGCAGTTCTGATGTCGGACTCTGGAGGACCATTTTTGTGTTGAATTATTGATTTCTTAAGTAAGTATCCGTGTAATAAGCGGGATAATGTACAGCTAGCAGGTCATTGTTGTGAAATAAACCCCTTCAGGCCACATCGCCCTGTCGGGGTTTATTTCACAACAATGTCCCAAGTTGTCACTTATGCCTCTCTGGTTCTCACCCCACATTTAGTTTTTGGTATTTTATCACAAAAAAACATAAAAAAGTCCCTGAGAATAGGATGGATCATTGATTAAACCATCAGTTTTTATTCGGAAACAAACAGAAAATCATTTATATTTCTGCTGATGGATGAAAGTAAAGTGGTGTTTTGATTGTGAGGCTCAATGTTCTGCACTGGAACCACAGAACAGTGTGTGGTTGTCAGCTACTGTCAGACTCTTTTCCTTCACTGTCAGAGGAGCATGAAACTCTCTCTTACCTTCAGGGCTGCAGGATTTCCCGTAAAGAGTCGGCGGAGGGAGAAGAAAAGAAGAGAAGAAGAAGAATGTGACGGGTGAGACAGATGTTATCAAAACGTCACAACAACATTAAATCCATGTGAAAACATGTCCCTGATCTCTTGTTATAACAAGCTTTGAACTGGCTCCGCAGAGCTGCACTGAACTCCACCGAACTCAAACTACCAGGCACATCGTTAATAAATCAACAAGTCAAGATATCTCCGACACAGCTGAGAGACTTTCTGTCGTAATATCAGCAAATCAATCCACATCTTTGTCACTTTTACTGCATAAAACAAACACTTAAAACTGTTACAACTCTTTGGTTTATCAGTTCTCTAACTTCAGTAAAAGAAGAAGTGTGTGGAAAAAGAACTCACTAAAATGAGTAATAGTAATAGTAATAGTTATTTTACAGTTCATTAAATAAATGTTTTTAATAATGTTTACTAATTAAAAGTAATGCTATAATTTATGTTATTTTAACAGTTTATTGTTGCACACATTATAACAGTTTATATACTATATATATCAATATTTGTGAATAAAGTTACAACTGATGATTATAATACCTTGTTAAATGGTTAATAAATACTTTGTAAAACATCTATAAACATTATTTAAATAGATTGTTAACACTTTGTTAATGGTTAATAATTGGTTTGTAAACCGTCTATAAACATTATTTAGATATTTAATACTTTGTTAATGGTTAATAATTGGTTTCCGGTCCATCTATTTATGTCATGTTTATAGATGTTTTACAAATTATTACTTACAAATACAAATAATTGGTAATTATTAACAAATACTTAATATAGTATATAAAATGTTATAATGTGTGCAACAATAAAGTGATAATAAATACTTTACTAATGTAATCAGATTGTAATTGTTATCGTCTCTTATCAGCTATGATACAATATATAATTTATAAACTAATTATTTCATATTACACAAACTAATGATAAAATAACAGAAATTAAAGCATTACTAAACATAATGAATTATGTCATTTTGGTTGATAACAATAAAATAACTATTAACTAAGTTTAATTAATATAAATGTACCTTTTATAAATGATGGTTATTATAAAGTGTTACCAAAGTGTTTGTAGTAGTCAATAACAGCTCTGACTCAGTCAGTCATGGTGATGTGTTCAAGATCATCATCAACAATCAGATTTCTTCACTTTGTTTCATGAACAACAGCTCAACCTCATACGGGACTATAAAAAACGTTCTCACCGTTGGGATGAAACGCCGCTTCGATGTCTTTAGCCGGAGCTGAAAAAACAAACAAATACTTTATTTTCACTTTATTCATTTTGGCTGTTGGACTTGGCTCTGTGTTACGGCCCATTTGTGCTTATCACACCATCACTTCAACCTGCGGCATGGCTCTTAAGTGAACCCGTTACACAACATTTCTTTTGAAATCAAAACGCTCTTCTCGACATGATTAGACATGACATGGTATGTTGACATTAGAGCTGACATTATTCTGGCATTCTGTTCAAACTCAGTTATGTTTGGCAACTTTGTATGGCTCAGCTGAACATCTGGATATGATGGGAGAATAAAAAGTGTGGGTTGTGTTGAGGCCGAGCAGGTGACTGTCCTCAGGTAGTAGATGATGGGACAGTTGCTGTGATAATGTGGACTGGTTACCTGACTGTCTCCTGGTGCGTCTGTACGGCAGGTTTCCCTCCAGCAGCAGCGGCAGACTCTTCCTGGACTTCTCAGGTGTGTACATCAGCAGCTCTGGAGGCTCTGGAGGGACAAACAGAGCCAAGAAGAGTCATTTTACAAGAACCTGCTGGATAACTGGACCTAAGGGAGTCTCAGGTTCTGGTCATGAGTGGACGTAGGCACCGTGACCCATTGGTTTGTAGACTACGGTTTTGAAGACTCATGTTCGGCATTTTGGCCGTTGCCATCTTGATTTTTGGCAAAAATATGTCCGTAACCATCCTGGTTTTTGGCCGGCTCCATCGAAGTTTTTGGCCGTCGCCATCTTGGTTTTTGCCGTCACCATCTCGGTTTCAGGCCGTCTCCATCTTGGTTTTTGGCCTTCAGCATCTTGGTTTTTGGTCGTCGCCATCTTGGTCTTTGGCCGTCACCATCGTGGTTTTGGCCGTCACCATATTGTTTTTTGCTGTCTCCATCTTGTTTTTTTTGTCCGTCGCCATCGAAGTTTTTGGCTGACCTCATCTTGGTTTTTGGCCGTCTCCATCTTGGTTTTTGGCCGTCACCATCTAGGTTTTTGCAGTCGCCATCTCGGTTTTTGGCCGCCTCCATCACGGTTTTTGGCCGTCACCATCTCGGTTTTTGGCCGTCTCCATCACGGTTTTTGGCCGTCACCATCTCGGTTTTTGGCCGTCTCCATCACGGTTTTTGGCCGTCACCATCTCGGTTTTTGGCCGTCACAATCTCGGTTTTTGGCCGTCACCATCTTGGTTTTTGGCCTTCAGCACCTTGGTTTTTGGCCGTCATCATCTTGGTTTTTGGCCGTCATCATCTTGGTTTTTGGTTGTTGTCATCTTGGTTTTTGGCCGTCATCATCTTGGTTTTTGGTCGTTGTCATCTTGGTTTTTGGCCTTCAGCACCTTGGTTTTTGGCCGTCATCATCTTGGTTTTTGGTCGTTGTCATCTTGGTTTTTGGCCGTCATCATCTTGGTTTTTGGCCTTCAGCACCTTGGTTTTTGGCCGTCATCATCTTGGTTTTTGGCCGTCATCATCTTGGTTTTTGGTCGTTGTCATCTTGGTTTTTGGCCGTCATCATCTTGGTTTTTGGTCGTTGTCATCTTGGTTTTTTCGCCATCTCCATCTTGGTTTTTGGTCGTTGTCATCTTGGTTTTTTCGCCATCTCCATCTTGGTTTTTGGCCTTCAGCATCTTGGTTTTTGGCCGTCATCATCTTGGTTTTTTGCCGTCACCATTTTGTCTTTTTGGCCATCGCAACATCATACAACCCCACTTCACAACACCCAAACTATCCCTTTAAAATCATAAGGCCTGGCGACCCCCCGTGAAGCTTTGGCGACCCCTAGTCGAGGTCATGACCCCCGGGTTGGGAACTAGTGACAGTTTATGTGGGATTGAGTCAGAACATGTTTTTAATGGAGCTCTATGACTCAGAGGAAAAAGATGTCTCAATACTTGTTAGTAGATACATTCAGTGTTGGTTTGGGTCTGAACACGTTGACAAGAAGGAAAATACAGTAGATAGAAGACCTGGATGTAGAATTCAAATCTTGATGTATTTATCTGTTTATTTATTTGCAGCAGAAGGAAAAAGAGGACTAACCCTGACCTGACTGACGTCTGCCTCGGTGATAGCCGTGGATATCGTCCGATCGCGGCGATGCGGACGACTTCTTCAGGTTGTCCTGGTCGAACTGAGGAGCTGAAATACAGGAAGTGATGTCATGCTAGAACCAGCAGCTATATATGTGCATCAATGGTGAAATTCTTGTGAACAGAACTGTCGAGAATAACGACCAGGAATGTCGTGAGAGTGAGTGAACTCACATTGGCAGAAGTTGTCTCCCAGGACCTGCCTCGCCTGGAAAGAATGATAATGGGTGCAGTGAATCATCGAGAAAATATTCAAACATTAATTAAACTTGAGGAGGACTTGATAAGATAAATGTCTCATCTTATGAGAATGACTATAAATAACAACGCTGCTTCTCCAGAATCTGTTTTTCTGTCTTTACTGGAAAAGGAAACTTTATGTTTGACAAAATAAAAATCCCCTACATCCATTTAGAGTGGTGGCCTGTCACAATGCATGCTGGGAAAGGAGCCCTGCGTTAAGATTACAGGGAAGATTATTAGCACTATTTACAAAGAGTATTGAACGCCGTCCAATTTTTTCCGATTGGGCGGCGCCCCCTCGGCATCAGAAACCGACGCACGGAGGTACCCTTTAGTGACAGTTTGTGACAAACCGGGCTTTCAACTACCTGTAAGGAGGCGGACTGAAAAGGCTATTTAAAGACACAGAGACATCCAGTGGAGTTTTCTTTAGCAGAAACGGAGCGGTAGAGACGGTTCAGTCAGGTTGAGTCAAGTTCAACACATCTTTCAACAAGATATAGTGACTCAGAATGAGCTCTACTCGACCACAACATTAGATAGTGGTGAGTGAATACATGTATGAGTAAATACTACTAAATAAACCTCTTTGTCTGTTTGAAGTACTTTCTCTGTACAGAATACTCATCAGCAGCAAGTTCAGTGTTTTAATGCAGTGAGCAGTTTGTTTGAAGACCAGCAGGTGGCAGCAAATACCAACTGGACACTACTGCTGTCACTGTCCACTATACCAATACTACTACTACTACTACTACTACTACTACTACTACTACTACCATTACTACTACTACTACTACTACTACTACCATTACTACTACTACTACTACTACTACTACTACTACTACTACTACTACTACTACTACTACTACCATTACTACTACTACTACTACTACTA
>CAKAKR010059955.1:0-13595 GCA_916700685.1 Adelosebastes latens
AAGTTAGTATGACATGGTTGGTACCACTGAATTCATTAGGTTTTTCTAGTTTCATATGATGCCAGTATCTTCACTCTAGCTTTAAAACTGAAACTGAAATCGCAAGTTGCGTTAATGCATTTAAGAAATTAGTGGCGTTAAAACGAATTTGCGTTAACGTGTTATTATCATGTTAACTTTGACAGCCCTAGTTTTAAGACAAAAATTAAGATTTATATTTTTTTATTTATTATTTAATTTAATTTAATATTTTTTTTATTTATTTATTTATTTATTTATTTATTTATTTTAGAGGGCGACCAGTGCCCCCCACAAGATGGCGCCTGTGACCGCCTATATGGCCTGTGCCTTAAGCCAGCCCTGATTTAGTGCAAGCATTTGGGTCTCAGCTGTTAGACTAAGCGTATGTTCCACAATGTTAAACTAGACCTCTAAAAGTGGGGTAATTGCTCCATTCTTTTCATTATCATTTTCAACATTAATAGCTGTACATAATTTTTTTTTTTTTTTTACAAAGCACCAGGATATGTAACATATATAATAAATATGTTGGAGAGAAGAACAGGTATAACAATCCAGTACAGTAGGACCCGTCTCTAAATGTACTTTATATGCTTGTGGTTTTAGGACTGGAGATTGGACTCACTCCTCGCCATGACACCATCACCTTTGTTATTTCTGACGGAGAAACAGAAAACTCTGCTCTATGCTGTGGTGGAG
The DNA here is from genome assembly GCA_916700685.1 of Adelosebastes latens. Lineage (NCBI taxonomy): Eukaryota > Metazoa > Chordata > Actinopteri > Perciformes > Sebastidae > Adelosebastes > Adelosebastes latens. The sequence continues at coordinate 721 of CAKAKR010059955.1, forward strand.
AAAATCCCAGCAGGACCAGAGGCGTGACTCACAGTCTGCCTGTGTATGACCTCCAGGTCACAGTGTTTCCAGTCGACAGCCAACCTCCTTCTCTAACAACAGGTCCCTGACGTTAAAACAAATTTACATCAATGTGTTATTATTGCGTTAACTTTGACAGCCCTACTTAAAATAATATCATTTGGCCCATGATCAATATATAAATATTGTGGTTAATCATTTTATTTTCAAAGCATGATGTTTTAGCATGATTTGTCCTCTTTTATTTTTTAGGAGACATCTTTATGGTGGACGAAGGTGGGTCTGCCCCAATAACTGCATCCCATTTGAAGGCTTCTGATGTGGACACAGTTGTGGACAACCTGGTGGTCAGTCTGATTTCTCCGCCTCAGTTTGGCTACATTGAAAATGTCCTGCCCAGTCCTGGCTTTGAGAAAAGCAACACAGGCATAAGCATAGGTAAGTATTATGACATTCTGTATATTATCATCAGACGGGGGAAACAAAGCAATATTTCATGTGTTATTCTATAACCTCCTTCTCCCCAGCTTCCTTTTCATACAAAGACATCATTGATGGTCATGTGAACTACGTGCAGTCCAGACACCAGAGGATGGAGCCCACAGCCGACCAGTTCATGCTCTGTGTATCAGACGGCAAACACAGCTCTGCCCACGTCCCCTTCTACATTATCATAAACCCGACAAATGATGAGATCCCACAGTTTGTGGCTCGGAACATCACAGTAAGTTTTTATAGTCAGTCTCACGTCTGAAGACCAAAATGAGACATCCTCGTCAGATTATGGTCCGATGTTCATTGATGTCCTTTCTGTGATGAGGTACGAGAAGGAGAAATGAAGCAGCTGGACTCATCAGTTTTACATGCGATGGACCTGGACGTCCCCAAGAACAGCCTGCTCTTCAGCGTTGTCAGAGCCCCGCAGCACGGCAGCATCATCACCCACAGCAGTGAAGAGACAGACTACAAGAGACGAGAGGCCAGTCCTCAACACTCTGTGGTCGACTTTACAATGACAGATCTGTCAAATGGTACGCTACTTTTTACATGTCAGCACTTAAAGCATTTCATTTCACTCATAGGACTGATATGAACAAAGTGGGAGTTCTGGTCATTGATTATTAATCTGCTATAGGTAACACTCTAGTTTAAGTCATCTCAGTGTTAATGCTGCGTTCATGTCCTACAGGAAAGATGGCATTTGAGTTTCCCACTCACCTCAGCTCTCAGACACTAAAGGACAATTCCATATTTATTCAACCTGGGTCTTAGTTGCACGGTCTTGTTAGTTTGACCATCATTTACAACGGACAAACTAACAAAATGATCAGTGATGATACAGTTTTACTTACCAACTATGACATCTGGGGACGCAGCAACTCTGCTAGACTGTATATAAGAAGTGGACGTAGTTTGTGTCTGAAGCCTCGAGTTCGGCATTTTGGCCGTCGCCAGCTTGGTTTTTTGCAACCAGAAGTGACACGAGAGGGTGGAGCTAAGAACAACCGAACACTGAATAAGGGGCGACCAAAAAGGTTATAATTAACTTTCATGAAGTGAAAACAAACTGAAAAGGTTAAAGATCTAAGACAAAAACACGGACTACACAAACTCCCAGACCGGACAATGCCGTGAGTTGAATCTATGGCTCCGACCATGGCTCTGAAATATCAATAAGTTAGAATCTATGGCCCCGACCAATCGCCTACTGTCCACGCATCTTAGAATACTATAATGGCAGGAAATAAAACTGAGCATGCAGGCATTTGTAGAATAGTTTAAACTCACTATTACATCTTTCTATGAGTAAATAATAAATGTGTATGATCATGTGCGTTTAGGTATGGATCTGATGTACATGCACGATGACTCCGAGAATACGGAGGACAGTTTTACCATCCAGTTGACCGATGGCAGGCACCAACTCCAAAGACAAGTGATGGTTAAAGTGCTGCCAGTCAATGACGAGGAGCCTCGTGTCATCAGGTAACATCTTCACTGCAGTTCCTGTTTAAAGGGAGTCGTCACATCATTGTGGGATATTAACTGAGCCTTGCTGTCCTTCAGGAACAATGGACTGGAGGTGGAGCCGGGGGAAGCCAGGCTTATTTCCAGTGTTACGCTGTTTGCACAGGACAGTGATACTCCTTCTTCAGAGGTCATGTACATATTTGAGAGTGTTCCTACCCAAGGACTGCTTCAGCTGAAGGTTGGTGCAGTGCAACATTTTAAAGAGACACACCAAATATTGATGAATGATCTTTAATGATTCACAGCAAATTCTGGCAGTTTGGATTAATCTCATCTACAATCATTCCAAAAATAAAGCTTAATGCACCACTGACACAGTTTAAGATATTTCATAGTGATGAATATACTCCCTGTATGATAAAAAAATGATGATAAAAAACAACCTTATAAGCAGTAGGTGAGTTGTTAATTTGACCTGGTTTGTGTCATTCACCCGTGTCTAGCTAACCGCTCCATGAATGACTCTTTTGGTTATAAATCTGTCTGCTACTTCAGCACCACGGACAGCGCCATGTATTTATCAACACACAGCACATTTAGGTTACTGATATTTCTGAGCCATGGTCGGGGCCATAGATTCTAACTTACTGATATTAGGGTTAGGGTTAAATCAAAATCAAAATAAAATAAATACATTTATTAATTAATAAGTGAATAAATATAGCATTAAATGTAATATATGTAAATATAAAGAAATGTAAAAAAAAATACATATAAATATACGTAAAATATATGTTAATATAAAGAAATGTAAAAAGAAATGTATAAAGAAATGTATAAAGAAAAGAATACAGAAATAAATAAGTTTGAGGAAATAAATAAGGGATGAAATGCAAAGGGAACATTGTGAATAGATAAATAAATAAATGCATAAATACATAAATACATAAATAAACACACACATTTAAAATACATATAAAATAAAAAAAATAAATGCATGAAGTAAATAAAAATAAATATAAAGAATTTGAAATTGATAAAAAATAAAGTAAATAAGGGAATTGATACAAAGATAAATTAATAAAGAAGCAAATAGAAATATCAGAAATAAATAGAAATATCAATTTATGTCACATTTGATCAATTAATTAATGGCTATATTTATTTTTTATATTATTTTTGCTACATTTAATGACATATTTATTTATTGAGTCATTTATTTATTATTATTAATTTGTTTTGGCAGGTTCCATCCTCCATACCTGAGCTCTATTGAGCTTTTAGCATCTTTTAGTTAATTGTTTTGATTTAGGCCTACAAACTTCACTCTCATCAACCAGGTTTCCAGCAGCAGCTATTTTCAGTAAACAGTTCTGATAAAGCCACTGTACACACTACCTGCTTAGCAGCAAGCAGCAGACAGACACAGTTAGAGACTAGCTGAGGAACATAGTCAAGCATTTAGCAGCTAAAGAGTCCAGAGTTGGTGGAGACCAATGCTTTGGCATTACTTGTTTTGGTTATGAATAATCAGAATGTTGGAACTGAGGGATTGGATTGCACATGGAAATGTCCATGAAATATCATCATGTTTGTGTCATGTTTTCTTCACTTAAATGTCCTAAGGGAAATTTCAGTTTGTTAAATTCAGTCCCAATTGCCATTCCTTTGGGATATGCTGCTGAATAGTAGCTGTCACTGTAACCATTGGGATGACACTGGGAGGTGTTGTGCTCCTGTCTCAGGAAGGTCAGGACTGGCTGACGCTGACAGCGGGGAGAAACTGCTCCCAGGAGACGGTGGACATGAACCTTCTGCGCTACGTGCACACAGGCCTGCACGCTGCTAAAACACAGGACTTCTTTGTCTTCCACTTGTTGGATGGAAAGAATCGATCACCCCCGCAGCACTTCCACATCTCTGTCAAAGATCTAGAAAAAGGTACTGGAATTCACTCTGAAATTCTTCATTCGACATAGGTTGGGATCAAATAGTCTACTCATGTTTCCCTGCCCTCTACCCAGTCTAGATTCAAACTGAGCCGCTAAATGTCTCCTCCACCATTATTTCCAGGCAGTATTGCCATGTTTGTGAAGCCGGTGAACGTCAGCCGTGGAGATCGTGTGGTTCTCACCACAGATGTGCTGTTAGCCACGGACGGCACAGAAAAGCCAGAGGAGCTTCTGTACATCATCACCAGCCCTCCTGCTCACGGACACATAGAGTACATCAAACATCCTGGACTGGCCATCTCCACCTTCAGCCAGATGGACGTAGCAGCCAACCTCGTGGCTTACGTGCACGACAACCGAGCCACCACACCCGCAGAAACCTTTCAGTGAGTCTAGATTAGAAGCCATTGTACAACTTGAGATTATGAATTTACATTAACCTTATTATGTTACTATTACATTAACATGTATGTTTTGGCAGGTTTGTGGTGAGTAACGGTAAAACCAGCCGTAATGGCAGCTTTGAGATCACAGTGGAGATGGTGGATCGCATCCTGCCGTCTCTGACCTCCAACAGAGGCCTCTCAGTTCCACAAGGCTCCTCCATGATCCTGAGTACAGACCGCCTGGTCCTGTCTGACCCCGACACGCCACCCAGCGCCCTGACCTTTGCCCTGCTCCAGCCTCCACAGTACGGCAGGCTGCTTTTAGCCGGTACCACACTAACTGCTGGCTCCAACTTCACCCAGAGAGACATACAGGAGCTGGAGGTAACATATAAGCACGACGGGGGGCTGTCGCAGATCGACAGATTCGCCTTCACTGCTTCCGACAGCACCAACCGGGGTTTCCTGCTGGACGGGCAGTTACATACGGAACCTGTGTTCTTCACTATTCAGGTAGGTGAGAAAGGATGGAATTGTTCTTCCAACACGGCTCATATAGAGGATGGGCTACTGTACCCTCAGCATCCTCTGTGAGCCAATGGGGAGAGAGTACGATACCCAGGTGTGATGCACCACTTCCTTTAGCTGCCTTTTTTTCCCCTCAGAAATGTGTTTAAAGGTATAATATGGGTCATAAGGGTTGTACGGAGGTGTGCGGAGTTAGTTATGTGACCTGATGCATTTACATCAATGAAATCATCATCTTGTTAAATAAAGCTTCATCAGAAGGAGTGATGTTCTCTAAGCTACGAAAAACATTTGTGTTTACCATATAAGCTATATGTCACATCATTATCATAAATCCAAACCACTTCCTGTTCAATTACGTTCATGTTAATAACAAACCATATGTGATTTCAGATCAAGCCTCTGGATAAGTCGTGTCCTGAGGTTGTGAAGCTGCTTCCTCTCTGGAAAGCTGAGCTTCTAGTCGACGGACGACACGGGATCTTCGTGTCATCTCGTGAGCTGAAGGCCCAGGACAGCGACAGCAGAGAAGAAGAGCTGATGTTCTACATTGTTCGACCTCCCTACTTTGGTTACCTAGAAAACATCACTACAGGTCGGGATATACATTTGATTTCCATCTCAATCACAGCTTAGCTTAGAATGAAAACAAGTCTTTGTGTTGGCTCTTGCAGGTGGTTTTCTTCCACAGCACTTCTCTCAGATGGAGCTGAACAAGAGGACGATTGCCTACATCATCAACGCAGACAGGGAGTCTCTGTCAGACAGCCTGGAGTTCACAGTGTCGGATCCTTTAGGGAACACTGGGCCGCCTCACATGTAAGAAAAACACTGATTTCTGTGACGTCTTGAATTTACAGTTTAGTCTTCACTGTGGCTGACCTTTGCCTCTGCAGACTTGAATTCAGCTGGTCCACCGTGCAGCTGTCTCAGGCGGAGTACTCTGTGTGTGAGGAGAAGGGGACTGTCTCGCTGGACATCATCCGGAAAGGAAACCTGGCAGAGTCTTCATATATCACTGTCAAGGTCTGCAAGTCACCTGTTATTCAATCTGGGGAACTGCTCTTAACTCACTTTATAAGCACATTTAACTCATCAGTCACCTGACGCTCGGCCTTTTTCTGTGTTTCTGTGTCATCACTTCTTCATGGTAGGTGAAGGAGGTGACTGCAACTGCTGGAAAAGACTTCCTCATCAGTCCTTCTTCCCTCATTCAGTTTGATCCAGGTATGTCCTCAGCTTGCATTATGCTTTTTAAATTCACTGAATTTACAATTAAAGGCCTTCAGTGGCTTTAGAACGGTTTTGTGTGAGATAATTACTGATGATGTCATCAGGGCTATTTTAGGCTTGGAGACAACATTTTAACAGAAAACCTTTGTTACAATCATGGAGGGTGGAGATTGAAAGATGTGGGCGTCAAAAGACACTATTGAGTTGCATTATGGGGAGTGTAGGATCCAGCGGTTTTGGTGCTTGAACCATAAAAGCAATAAAACTCAGGAAATCGCTGCTTCTGCTGCTTTGATTTTGACCTTTTTATTTAGCTCGAAGGTTCCTTCTCAACCTGGATCTTTATCCAACGTTTTCAGCCACTCCTCAGTGGATGGAACTTGCTCATTTGCCATGGAAATTTGTTTTTATTACTTGACTAAAGTTTGGAATTTTTGTCATGTTTTTTGTGACAACATATTGTCACATATGAGAGGAGATTTATATGTAATATTGAAACTACGGTGCACATTCAGTGGTCCGCATAACCCGGAAGTAAAGCCAGAAGCTAGAAAACTTTTTTGGCATATGAGCCAGGCAAAAAAATTGGCGCCATCTCGGGGTCTGGTATCCAGTTCCAATAATACATCATGGAGACCCCAAGCAGCAGAAATAGAGACATACTGTACATTTAAGAAGTCTCATTGTTAAAATGTCTCAATGAGAAAGTGTAACAACGCTGTTGCTACTATTGTGTCACTACAGCTACAACTAAAACAACCATAATTCACTTCAGTTCTTTACAGTGTGCTGCAAAATAAAAGGTACAAAACAGACAAAGCACCAACTCCGGTAAAAGCTTGTGATGTCTCTGCCTGTGTAGGAGTGTCAAAGAGGAGCTGGCACACTGAGATCATTCAGGATGACCTTGAGGAGGCCGAGGAGGTGTTTGAAGTGCTGCTGGTCTCCCCTGAAGGCTCAGTGATCGGCAGCATCAACAAGGCTCAAGTCACCATCAGGGACTCAGGACGAGGTACAAATAAACCACCAGCTGTGTATTTTTAAGATCTTACAAGATAATTTGCATCACTTCATATTATCCCTTTTATATGGCTACTTACCAAGGAAAAACATTTTACATTAAATATAGATTTAAAAGGATTTGGCTGTATTGAATGTCCTGTATAACCTTACCACCAGTATTATAATATTTCTGTAACAAGATGGTGCCAGTCATTCTGATTTAAAAACTCGATATTTGCCCAAAGACACTAACATGACTGTTAAAACTTAAACACCACAGGACAGCACAGGCTGACCCAGGATCGGGAGGCTCCTGTTCTTGGAGGAAAAGAGATCCGGTCTGACACGTACCCCCAGCATGGATCCATCCAACTAGAGAAACTGCCCCTCGGCACAGAATCAGTCATCTGGACCCGTGGAGACAGCATCTCCAGGCCTGCAGCAGATGTCCCAAAAAAGAAACTCAAAGTGACGGGCAACCCAAAGTCTGTAAGTTCTTAAAGGACAGCGCTGGATTTGACATTTTGCTTTTTGTTGTGGCTTTGCTCCAGGTTGAAACTATCTATAAACTGCACCTGTTTTATGTTTCAGATTGCTCCTTCGTCAGTTTTTCACAACGGTACAGACATCGTTTACACGGTAAGCAGCAGCAGCTGATCTGACCTGACCTTTTCAAAGTTAGAAAAGTCCTAATTTCTGTTGTCTCTTTAATTCCAGTATCACGGCATCATGCAAATGCAAGTAGAGGACGACACCTCTCCGTCGAGGAAGGGCAGAAAGGCTAACATCCGTGTGGTTAGCAGAGGAGCACAGCAGCAGGGGTCAGCTGCGCTTACTAAGTCAAAGTCAGATCATCAGAGAAAGATCTCAAAACCCCAAAAAACAGCTCCGGCTAAAGGACATGTGAGAACCGGCCCATTTTTTTTTTATCTGGGAAAACCATGTAGTTTATTTTCACATACTTTAAAACATGTCTGGAGGGGAACTTTACTCTTTTTGCATTCCAGTTAAAGCAACACTAAATGTATTTGTATGGTCCATTATAGGCTCCAGCTGATAACTCCATACCCAAGCCCTGTGTGCCAGAACTGATGGGACTACTGCATTTCAACCAAACCACCAATCAGCTCTTTCACTGCAACGGTGTCTCCTGGAAACCCTGGGCACCAACTGATCAGGTATTCCAGCTGCACAACAAAGAAACCTACTACCTAAAAATAAGCATGCACTAGCTTTTTTGCATCTCTGGGAGAAAGATCTGACATTCACAATATATTTCAAATGATATAATGCTGTTTTATACGACGGCTTATTATGGCCATTGTAGCTTAAAATAAATTAAATGAATACAGATAAATTACGATAAAGTAAATAAATACGATAAAGTACAATATATACCGATGTCAGTATTATGTTCATGAAATAACACAGAAATAACACAAAAGAAAACACATATATGCATCTTACAAGACCTTCGCCTCACTCTACTACTGATAACGCTACTTTAGGCGCAACGCAATTCAGACAGCGACTGACGTTACCACGGTTTTGCACAATTTCTGATTTTTTTCTTGCAAATTTATAACTTTATAATCTCAGAGAATATTACATTTTTTCTTGTAAATTTCTGAGTTTTTCTCTTGGAAATTTGCCACATTAATCTCAGAAAAGAAACTTGTATTTTTTTCCTCATGAATTTACAATTTGAATATTGAAAATTCTCAATTTTTTTCCGGATATATTACCCACCTCCCCTGGCTCTGTATTTTTTCTTTTACCTTCAATGGCCTTTATACACCGTCTTAGTATTATTTATGTTCCTTAAATACAGCGGAAAAATTCTATCATAGTTGATCGTAACATAATTGGGTGTCATCTTTGGAGGACGGAACCTGCCAAAATAAATAAACCTGCCAATATAAAGAAAAGAATACAGAAATAAATAAGTTTGGGGAAATAAATATGGAGTGAAATGCAAAGGGAAAATCACACAGAAATAAATAAATAAGTGAATGCATAAATACATAAATAAATATGTAAATTTAAAAATAAATATAAAATAAATTAAAAAATAAATGCAAAAATAAATTAATAAATTTAGAAATTAATAAAAATAAATACATAAATGAATAAAAGGGAACATTAAACAGAAGAGTAAATAAATAAGGGAATTAATACAAAGATAAATAAATAAAAAAGTAAATTAAAACAGAAATATCAATTTATGTCATATTTTGTCAATTAATTAATGGCTACATTTATTTTTAATATTATTTCTGCTACATTTAATGACATTTATTTATTTATTGAGTCATATATTTTTTTATTTTTTTTATTTTTTATTTTGGCAGGTTCTGTCCTCCATAGTCGTCAGCATAGCGATGAAAGTCAATGCTGTCCTTATAAATGATGCCCCTAAATGTTAACATAACACTGAAAAGTAGTGGATCTAGGATAGAATCTTGCGTATCTCCATATATAGACACGTTTGTAGATGATACTTTTGCTGTGAATTATTTTCTTTGCCTGACAAAGCATCGATAGACCTCTGAAATAATTACTTTAAAACTGATTTGAAATAATTCATGTTCACCTACAAATGTCAACACATCTGCTCCGTCTCCTCCTGAATCACAGCTGGTGAGTGCACAGATGTGTCCTCAAGGCTGGACCTTTCATGGTGGCCACTGTTACACCCTCAGCACTGAGCACAAGGTCACATGGAGCACAGCTAACAGGGCCTGCAGGGAGAGGTACAGCTTAACATTCTGTGTGTTAAAGGATAAACACAGAAAGCATGCTTCTGATTAGATGTCTTTCATGCATAAGAACTATATAATCTGAATGATATGCACTATAGAATACACAACTTTCCTTGTCGTCTTGTTTATTTCAGATATAAAGGTACTCTAGCAAGTGTTCTCTCTAAAGTTGACATGGACTGGCTATGGGACTTCAGCGGAAGAAAACCATTTTGGATAGGTAGGTATCTTTGAATCATTTGTTGCAACACCATTCTGTTTTTAAATATATTTTTCTATTGTAGAGTACAACTTCTTTACTCTAACTGATATATTTTTCTCCTACTGTTTAAGGTCTGAATGACAGGGACGGCCGAGGACGCTGGGAGTGGGCGGGCGGTGAGCCGGTCAGCTACACTAACTGGAGAAAGACTCCTCCTCGCTCCAAAAAGAAGGGAAGCAAAAAGTGCGTCCTGGTGTGGAAAAGGGCAAAGTGGCAAATCAGGGACTGCAAGAAGAGCAGAGGTCATCGCTTCGTGTGTTCAATAAGAACTTGAATTGAGCAGCGTTTACAGCATCACAGCCATGAGCCACTGTGTTGTTTGAGAAGGAGGAAAGGACTGATCCTCGGGACATTTAAACTGCAATACACCAGACAACTTTCCAATACGGATTAAAGGGAACTTTGCTGGAACTGTTCATATCATTTATTATGAGTGACAATTATTGTGTCTAAAAAGTTAACTTGCTACACCAAGTGACGTTGTTTACACTGCATTTATTCTAATTATTAACCACTGAAAGTGTTGTTATAGGTCTATACGGAAGCCCTGAGAGGCAAGCGGCAAAAAAAAAAAAGATAATTGTTCTAAGTTACTTTTTTTTCATCTGTTTTTTTTCATCTGCTATCCGGTAGAAAACGGATAACCAGAATTTTTTTTCTCACTTGCCTCTCGGGGCTTCTGTAGTTGTATATGTAAAGCTCACAAGAGATTTTTTTTTTTTTAAATGTACAGTATTTAGTCTATTTTCCTTATTTCAGACAGAACCAAGGTTGGATTAGCAACAGGGCGCTTCGACCACCAGCCCCAGATTCACTGTGTCTCAGTGGTTTATGATAATTTAGTAAATCTGTTTGTTGATATTGTTAATAATTTCCTACAGGCCCTGCAACATTACCTAAGGCACCCTGTGTCCAATTCTAGTGTTAAGGCTTTTATTATTTAGATTTATATTGTGCTTACATCGTCCATATCCCTAAATTAATTTGTGTTTATTCAGATTACAACAATCTAATTGACACACAGTGTTCCGGCGGAGGAGTACTGCTTGGTTTCCGTGGCTACAGGTTAAATATAATGAAAATGTCATGTGTATTCTGCTGTTCTTGATGGGAATGTGGGGGTAAAAGGGAAGGAGCATACACAATGCACAGACAGTGGTGGAGCAATGGGGCACCAACAGTAAAGTTTTGCCGGAGGAACCCATAAAATATAATCCGGCCATGGACAGAACATCTGCTTCCACTTTGTTTAATTGTTCATTCACAAGTCTTTGGTTCAACATTAGGACAATGCTTCATTTCTTCAAAAATGTCTTCAAACCTTTTTATTCATAGACATGTTTATTTGGCACTGTAAACAGAAAAAAATAAATACATTTCAAGATGAAACTATAGTTGATTTGTGTTAACTCGAATGGAATATTTTGTACAATCAGTTCATTTATTTTTTTCATTTATAGAATGTGTTGAATTCAATTTAAAAAGGGTCTAATTTAATAATTTGTATAAATTATTCTTACAGTATTTACAGGAAGAATCAAATCGGATTGCATACTTAATGCTCAGAGACTCTATCTTTCAATCGTCTCTTTGTCCGGCCTATGTAAAAACAACCACAGGTACAGGATAAACGGTACACAGCAAAAGTAGTGTTACAGTTAATGAACGTTTTGATGTCATACACCTTAAGAGTCTTAAGGGGATACCAACAACTAGTCCGATAGAACAGATTTACCACAAACATTCAACATCAACACATCTGGAGATACGTGGTTTTCACTGGACAGGAAGAGGATGAAAAACTGGCATCTGTAAAGTAACTAAAGCTAATTTTTAACAGTCTCTTCTGCACTATATTCACTTTTTTTAATAGTCCTGTATCACGGCTGTTACCCTGCACTATATTAATTTTTAACAGTTTTCTTCATCTCCTTGTATTTTTATATCTGGTATAGTTTTTTGTACTTTGTACTACTAACTTTTTTACTGCCTTTTTACTAACATGTTTTGCACTATGGAACTGTGATGCTGGAAACTTGAATTTCCCTCCGGATTAATGAAGTTACTATCTATCTATCTATCTATCTATCTATCTATCTATCTATCTATCTATCCAGTGGAGGAGGAAGTAGCAGAAAATGGAAATACCCCACAAAAGTACCTTGAATTAAGTACTAAAGTACTAAATGTACTTAGTTACATTCTACCACTTAATATAATAACGTTGATTAATAAAATCCAATGTGTACCTGTTGTTTCCCTCCTGACCTCCAGGTGGCGACTTTCTTTCACTTTAAACTGAAAAACCAGACCGGAAGTACTTGGAACCAGAAGTGTGGTTGTCTCGTTGTGATCTACATCCATGAGGGCTGGTGGCGGGAAAGTTGTTGCGTTAGCTGACGAGCATATTTGTGCCGTTTTGAGGCTGCAGAGCTGCAGGTGAACCCGCACACACTCAGGTAAACACTTTCTAATAATGTTTCTTTGATTAAACTTCCAGTTCCTTTGTGTTTTAGTCCAGTTTGAGAGGAGTTTCTCATTTTTTAGAATCTTCCTCAACATTTTGAAAAACAGGAAGTGCGTTTCTCCAAGCAGAAATGTCTACCTGAACTGTACAACAAACACCTGATAAAGAAAGGAGAATCCATCATTTCCGACAGTACCCACCCCTAGGGCTGCACGATATGGCCAAAATGTTAGTTACAATTATTTTGATCAATATTGAGATCACGATTATTTATCACGATTATTCCTAGAT
>CAKAKR010059957.1:0-23868 GCA_916700685.1 Adelosebastes latens
AAGTGGTCTCTTAATTTTTTTCAGAGCTGTATATATATATATATATATATATACACATATGTATATACATATATGTATATATACAGTATATATATACATATATATTGTCTTGTGAGGTTTTACATTTTACTGAACTTCCTGTGGTGTAAATGCAACCAATGCATTTCCTTGAATTCAGTATCCAAGACTAAGACCAGAAACAAACATCTCACTTCTAAGAAACCCTATTTCCAGGGTTTACCGTAATGACGCGGAGATTGCGCAAGAGAAGCTGAGCAGACGTTAGAAAAACGAGCGTTCAGCTGTTCACATGCAGCACACATGGGCAGTGAATGCAGCTGAGAAGTGAACCAATCAGAGAGGAGACGAGGAGGTCCAGCAGCCAATAGGAGAGGCGGGTCGGCTATAAGGAGGGCATGCTGACTGCTGGGAGCTCAGATAAACATCCTCAACAAAAACCAGCATATAGACACAAGTTTAACACAACCCAGTCACAAGACCCACAGAGACCAGATCACACACACACACACACACAAACACACACACACACACAGCATGCTTGTGGCAAAAGTCATCAACAACTTCAACACCATGTAAATATTTTGTCAACTAAGGATGTCAATCAGCTGCTATTAGCTTGAGAAAAAACAAAATTGTTTAAATTTCATGTCATTATTATTATTATTTTATTATTTTTTTATACTTTTTTTTCGAGGTTGTTTTCATATATACAATTTACAGTTCTTAATTACAATAGTTTATAAACCATTTTTTTTAAAGTAGTTGAGCTTATAGACGAACTCATTAAGTACACTAGAGAAAACAACTTCAACATTCAAAATTGAAAGAAAATTAAGAAAATAAATAATAATAATAATAATAATAATAATAATAATAATAATAATAATAATAAAAAGAAAGAATATAATTATAAAAATTAAAAAAACACAAAACAAAAACAACAACAATAACAATACAAAAATAAGAGAGTAATAAATTAAATAAACAAATAAGTTCATAGAAAATAAAAGGGGGGTGCGGGGGGCACAAATATATAGTAATATCATTTACATGGGCACACATATGCATCCTCCTTCACGTCAGGTCACCTCCAAGCATATGTATGTGTGCGTGCGTGTTAACCCATGTAGCTATATTTTTCCTTCTGTTAGACTCCATCTCTTCTCAAAAACATCCTCCATATTCCTTATTTTGTGAGTTCCCTTTTCCATAACTTTTACTTCTTGAATTACCCTTTACCATTTTTTAAATCTGGGGGTTTAGTTTTTTTCCACCCTTTTGTTATTTGCTTCAGTGCTGTGATTCTGAGTATTCTAAATAAGTAACGTTCATCTTTACCGAGACCAATTGGAGGTTTCCCGAGTATGATATTTTATTCTTTTTTAAAAAGAAAGTCAGCCACACTACAGTTTAATCTATTGGTCAAAACATAATTAATTTAGAGCTGCAACTAACATTATTTTCGTCAATGTATAGCTTCATATTTTCCTGATTATTGATTCATTGGTTGGTCTCTATACAAATGTGTTTCTGTGCAACGTCATCACAGAGATGACACAACCACAGAAAAGATGGATTGAAAATGTTTATTATTCCGAGGGGATCACAAGCCTTTGCTGAAAACAGATTTATTTATTTATTTACTCTTCTGTTTTCCCTTTTATTCATTTATGTATTTATTTTTATTTATTTATTTTTGCATTTATTTTTTTTTTATTTATTTATTTTTGCATTTATTTTGTATTTATTGTTTATTTATGTATTTATTTATGCATTTATACAATTTATGCACAATTTCCCCAAACTTATTTTTGCTAAATTAATGACATATTTATTTATTTATTTATTTATTTATCGAGTCATTTATTTATTTAATTTTTTATTTTGGCAGGTTCCGTTCTCCATAGTCCCAAGCCAAAATATGTGCGATTAACATTTGTACAAATAAAACAAAAGATGGAAACTTGAGAGAAAATGTTGACTACAGCAAAGTCCTGTATGAGACAAGAAAAAAGGAAGTCCAGTACAGCAGCCTTGCACGACACTTATCAGCAACTATCTATATACAACTGGTTCAAGTTTACTCGAGTAAGGTTTGAATCATATCAAATTTACAACATCCTGAGTTGTCTCAATTGTTTACACACCAACACTGGAAGTTGAGAGACAATGACCACAACCTGTAACTCATGTACCACCCCCTGAACCAATTCTGCTAAAAATACAAGCACAATTCCTGCTTTACACTAAGTGACTGCATTTTCAAATGACCTTTTTCAAAACACTACACACATTCTCTACATTTGGCACAATCTTCATGAATAAAATCTCTTGTGTTCACATGGAACACACCACCATTAAAAACGCAAAACTTAAATGTCCTACTATCCATCATGAGTCCTCACATGGGCAAACTGAACAGTTGTTCAATTAAAGCTTTGGTAATAAAAGGGCCACAGGTGAGCAATGGATGCCAATATAGGGGAGAGAGATATAGAGGAGTGATAGTAAGAGGTGGAGGACTAGGAAGAGGAAGAGCAAGACTAACGAAAGCCATAATCTCTGATGAGATTCGGGCCACTTTGGTTGGTCTAACAATGAGGGAAACTGAGAGTACAACCAAACGTGAGCAGGTTCACAGTAGGTAAGAAATCTACTCTCATTACAGTATTGTAATACTGCATTTCAATACAGTACTCAATGATTACTGTAGTGCAGTATTGCAAGTGGTCCGTAGTACTGTAAACGGAAAGCATGCTTCATATATATGAGATTTGGTACTATAATCTAGAACTGCACTGATTGATCAATTAATCAATTAGTTGTCAACTATTAAATCAATTGTCAACTATTTTGATAATCGATTAATCAGTTTGAGTCATTTTTAAAAGGGAAAAAAAGTCTTAATTCTCTGATTCCAGCTTCTTAAATGTGAATATTTTCTGGTTTCTTTACTCCTCTATGACAGTAAACTGAAGATCTTTGTGTTGTGGACAAAACAAGGCATTTGAGGACGTCATCTTGAGCTTTGGGAAACAGTGATTGACATTTTTCACCATTTTATAGACCAAACAACTACACAAGAAAAAATCAACAGATTAATTGACTGTATGAAAATAATCGTTACAGCCCTACTGTATTCCTACCTACACAGTATTTACAGCATTGGCCAATGAGAACATTGCCTGTGATGTTGATGAGGTGCTGTGGCCAAACACAAGACAGGATGCAGCCTCATTTTTATTTTTACTGTATACATTTTTCTATTGTTTGTTCTGTACCTAGAACACTTTAAACTCTAGACTTTGTGCTTGTTGGGATGTATACAGTATATTGGGGAAAAAAACTATTTAAAAAACATGTTTTTGTTTTTAATACGGTATCTTTGAGTTTCTATATTTGAGTATAACATACAGAAATATTTTTCAACTGACTACTGTACATACAAAATAAGTGTAACACTGAACATGCAAAAGGCACAAGTCTCCTGATAAGGCATTCATACTAATGTTTTCCATTCATAATGGTGTTTTACATTGAGTACATCAGTCTAATGTCAAATGTCTATTCATATGATGGTGCATGTGTGTCATTTGAACACAAAATACTATAATTTTGAGAAGACATAGTATTGTTTAATGCTGTTTCATTTTGCAGGCAAAGTGTGAAGTTTTGACTTTTGTGTTTTTTTGGATTTTGTTTTTGTAGAGAGAATATGCTTTCAAAAAATGTCTGTAAACAATTGAGAAACACTGTAATACTATAGTTTTTTCTCAGCCCAAATGAGACTTTATGTAGTGTCAGAGCTGTAACACCAGGTGGAGCTGTGTACTCACTTTTAAAAGGACACGAGTTTGGACTTCAGTGAAGTAGATAATGTAGTTGAGATAAAGATGTATCATACTGGCAGCTGTTATCAACTCAGCATCTACTGTGACAGTAAACACATCCAGAGTGAGAAGGTGCTGCCGTCAGGGACAGGCAGCATGTCAGCAGGACTAATCCCATCAGCAAGACACTTCACTTCAGAGCTGCTAGCAACACACACACAAGAGCACACTTACAGTACAGGCCTTTGAGTTGGTAAAGGTTATTTTTCCCACACACGCACGCACGCACGCACTTGAGTTGGTAAAGGTTATTTTTCCACACGCACGCACGCCTTTGAGTTGGTGAAGGTTATTTTTCAACCACTGATTTAAAAGCTGTTTGATTGACAGTTAAAGAAACTGCTGAGGAAGCACACCTGACAACAAGTACTACAGTTTTGAATTTTTTTTTACAAATTTTGTAAATACATAAATAAATGTAGAATATTTAATTAAATACAAAATATCCAGTATTAAAAATTAATAACATATCTCTAAGCTAGACCTGCTTTAATATTGCATCAAAAATATAAATGATTTGGCTGTGAGAAAGAAAATGAAGAACTACCTAAATAAGCAAACAAATTAATACATTCATAAAAATACAAATTAAAAAACTAAATTCTATAAAGTATCTCCACTTTTAATGTGTTGATGACATTGTAGCTTGCTACCTCACTACAACAAAACAGGTCATGGCTCTGTGCTGGCCAGTCAAGTTCCTCTGCACCAAACCTCGAAAACCATTTCTTTAGGACCTAGTTTTGGTTTTGGGAAGAAGACATTTCCTTTTTCAAGATCACAGTGTCCCTGTATACAAAAACAGCAGCACACTATTGCCTAAAATATCATTGAATGATGTACCAAGATGTCCATTAACAAGAACTATGGGGCCTATCCCTCCCAACCATGAAAAACAGACTCAGAATGAAAGTATGTAGACAAGGGCGTTCACATGAAGCTCAAGGTGACACCTTAAAATAGCTGGTTTTATCCAATCAACAGTCCAAAACACAAATATATTCATTTTGCACTGATACAAGCTAAAGAAAAACAGCAAACACCCACACTGGAGATGCTGCAAACAGAGAATTTTTAGCATTTTTGCTTTAACAATTATTTAATTATCAAATATGTTCAATTAATTCTGTGTCTATCAACTATGATTAATCTTTTCGGTACTAATTTGTATCTAGTGTAATTGGTATATATATGTTCTTTTGGTGTTACATGCGACAGAGGATGACAGCAGTGGGGTTTTCATCAGAGCCTGAACTAGCAAGATTCATTTCTCCATTGTGCAGAAATGTCGCAAGAATAAAAATATCACAAACAACCCTGCACTTGAATGCTCCCAGATGCAAAACATCAGCAAGATCAGTGCACTGCGCAGGCGTACAGTGACTGCATTACACATACAAATGTAGGCTACAGCAGCTCTGCCTGAAGCCTATAATGAGATTCTGAGCGAGCGGGTGAACTTTCCCCCAGATAGAGAGCAGACACAGGGAGGGAGGGTGAGAGGGAGGTAGGGAGGCGCAGTGAGCCAGCGAGCGAATCCATGAACAAGGATGAGAAGGAGTGCTTTATTGTGATTATTCAGAGTAGGGATCTGACAGAGATAAAAACTAAGAAAATAAGGATTATTGAGTATAATAGAGGGGTGGAAATAGAGGGTGGGAGAAGGTACTGCAGCTGGCAGCGTCTGAGGCATGGGCGTAAATATCCTGTGCGGTACAGCCACTGTGGAGTGCATGTAGGGATATAATCTGTGTTGGGTCTGCTGCACCCACTGAATCCTCTCTGTCTGCAGTTATAAACAAATATGGGCTATGTGGGCACTCTAGAGACGAAGCTAACTCAATGCTTTCACACCCAGTGCCTTGTTAACATCATATTTACATCAGCAGGGGCAGCTTAATATATGCACTTGAACTGTAATCACCATCCAAAACAGCTAAAATACAGCTGTTTTTCATTTGTTCTTAAAATAACTATATCAATAACAAGTATGCAACTTTGTACCATGTTTTTCCTGTTTTTCTGCTTAGCCCCACCTCTCTGTGTTGCTGGCAGACAGACAAGCCAGCAGAGCAATGTCTCCTACTCACCAGCACAGCCTGAGCTCTGTTCATCCCTCCTACATCTGCCACAACATTTAAAACCACTGTGACCACATTCGCACAAGCAACAGCAGCGAATCAGTCCCTCAAAGCCTATCAGAGACTTGTCAGTTTGTCCTCTCTGCGTGGCGTTTGTCAACATGACAGCACAGTAAGACAATGTTAAACAGGCCCAGGCGTCATGACGAATAAGAGTGCGCAATAGCCTATTCTTATAATAACTGAGTCACTGGATTATATAGGCCATAGTGCAGTATTAGCATCGGTTAAGCTGCCATTCATATGCACATAATCCTTCGTACTATGTGAAGTATTCATCGAGGAACCTCAATAACAGGCAAATATAGTAGGCTGGGTTTGACAGCGTGCAAAAGTTAACACAGAGAAGTTCAGGTACCTTTGACACAAGCCAGCTAGGGTGACCAGATACCAACAAACCAAATGTGGGACTAAAAGTATGTTTGTGTGGGACACGTTACTAATGCTGAGGGGTAGTCTTCTATTTCAATATAAAGGGTATCTAACTTAAAAAATAAACATTTCTATTCTGCCCCTTATCTTGTAACATCTCTATGCTTTGAAAAATAAATAATTTTGCAAAGAAACTGAGAATCACCTTCCACTGGCTTCAACCAGTTATAAGTAGTTTCTCAGTCTTTATTGTAGCTTAATTTCCTTTTCTTTGTGGTAGTTTCCATCATATTCTGCCTAAATCTGCATATCTTGCGATTTTTCCCCGTTAGCCGTAGCGTAGCAAAGACAGGTTAACCTGCACTTGACCCACGTGATGACGGCCTTCCCTGCTGTCTTCACAACTATTGGATAAAAGACATATTTTAGGAAAGCGTCTGTCCTGTAGTGGTTTGACTTTTGAAAACTAGAGCTGATCAATATGTGGGACATCATCTCAATATGTGGAACAAGGGATAAAAATGCTGTGCAGTTGCTCATAAAGTGGGACACCTGGTCACCCTAAAGCCAGCAGCACCCGTTAGACCAGGATTTTGGAGCCAAATTAACACTGAAATCTCTTCTCCATCTGTCCACATCCACTGCTACACATGCTACTTAATCAATCTTTGGCTACAAGAATCACTTTAACAAACAATAAAAGAGATGTTTAAAAGCACATCCTTTGAAAACAAAACAGTTGTGTGAGCCATAGGCTATATGGGGAGCTCCTAAATTTGTGATGCCCAATGTTTAAGTAAAATGAGCCTGGAGAGGTCAGGGTTAGGGTGACCAGGTGTCTCACTTTAAGAGGGACTACACAGCAATTTTATCCCACGTCCCACATATTGAGACGATGTTCCACATTTTCATTGGCTCTAGTTTTCAAAAGTCAAACCACTGCAGGACAGACGCTTTTTTAAAATATGGCTTTTATCCAAATAGCTGAGAAGAAAGCAGATAAGGCTGTCATCACGGGGCTCAAGTGCAGGTTAACCTGTCTTTGATACACTACGGCCAACAGGGAAAAAAAATCACAAGCCATGCAGATTTAGGCAGAATATGATGGAAACTACCACAAAGAAAAGAAAAAATGCAGCTACAAAAAAGACTGTTAAACTATTTATAACTGGGTGATGCTGGTGGACAGTCATTCTCAAAGAGTTCTTGCAAAATTTGTTATTTTTCAACCAGAGGGGCAAAGCATAGAGATGTTACAAGATAAGAGGCTTCTTCTTTTTGCTGGGTCGTGATCCCAGTAAGCCTTTGAGTACTCTTTGTCATGTTTTTGGTATGTCTGTCTCTTGTCTGTGCTCTACCTTATTGTCAATACGGATGCCATCCTCTATTTTTGCTGCAAAACAAATCTACCTACGGGTACAAATAAAGTCACCTGAACCTGAACCACACTAACATACTCTTTGTCCCACATTTGGTTTGTTGGGATCTGGTCACCCTATTCAAAGTCTATGCAAAGATGACATCTAGTCATACATTTTACTCTCTCATCCTGCTACACAGTGTGGTCAGACATTACTTTTTACATATATATGAGCAGACCCATAATAACAAAAACTAACTCTAGATATTTCTCAAACATTCTTGAGTCCCAAATTAATATATAAGTAATTAAGATATTTATATATTCTTGAGTCCCAAATTTGCTCTAGTTTTCAAAAGTCTATTCTTGAGTCCCAAATTAATATATAAGTAATTAAGATATTTCTCAAACATTCTTGAGTCCCAAATTAATCTGTCAGATCTGTCTGGAAGTCTTTGACACAACATAAAAAAGTGATAGTTGACCATGTTTACATCCTGTCATTAGTCCATACCAGCTAGCTCCCAGGCTATAAGCTACCCAGCAGCTGCAGCCAGGCTTCAGTAGCAGCAGATAAGAGGATGCTAGTCTAACAACGCGTCAACCTTATTGGCATTGGAAGACTATTTCCTTGCTAAATGAAAGCTGAAAGTCTCAGTGTTTCCCCTCATCCAGCGGCTGTGTGCTGCAGCCTGTCAGCTCTGGAGCATGCCTACGTGACACAGACTTGTTTACTTCATCCGCTTGCTGCTAGCCCAGCTGCTCTGAGTGGAGCGCTCACACAACACTAGTGTGAACATATTTATATATTTATACATATATATATGTATATAAACAAGAAGAACAACAGTGAGAAGTCGTGCAGGAGTTTGCACCCTACCTGCTCTGTCCCGTGTGTTTCTCGGGCGGCTAGAGCCCCTCATGGTCCCGGTTTAACGCGTCCTGTTCCCAGCGTGCTGATCCGTGTTGAGTCTCCAGCAGCTCAGCAATGAATGAAGGGAGCGAGACAGCTGAGACAGGCGCGCGCTCATCAGCGCGTCCATATATACGCACAAGCCCATCCACTTGTTATTGTGGGCAGCGTCACAGAAGCACAGTGAGGAAGAAACAAACCAAAAACTAAGAGTTTTCTACCCGACTGTTTTTATCGTTTTCATTTGAATCTTTTGGTTTTTGTTGTCGAGGCTGAAGATGATTTTAGATTTTTTTTTTTTTTTTAGACTGGAGAGTATATATATATAGGGCTGTCAATCGATTAAATATTTAATCGTGATTAATCACTCTTTTTATCGGTTCAAAATTTACCTTAAAGGGAGATTTGTCAAGTATTTAATACTCTTATCAACATGAGAGTGGGCAAATATGCTTGCTTTATGCAAATGTATGTATATATTGTAAATCAACATAGTAGGGCTGTCAAACGATTAGAATATTTAATCGCGATTAATCACACGATTGTCCATAGTTAATCACAATTAATCCCAAATTTATTGAATTTTTTATCTGATCAAAATGTACCTTTAAAGGGAGATTTTTCAAGTATTTAATACTCTTATCAACATGGGAGTGGGCAAATATGCTTGCTTTATGCAAATGTATGTATATATTTATTATTGGAAATCAATTAACAACACAAAACAATGACAAATATTGTCCAGAAACCCTCACAGGTACTGCATTTAGCATAAAACATATGCTCAAATCATAACTTGGCAAACTGCAGCCCAACAGGCAACAACAGCTGTCAGTGTGTCAGTGTGCTGACTTGACTATGACTTGCCCCAAACTGCATGTGATTATCATAAAGTGGGCATGTCTGTAAAGGGGAGACTCGTGGATACCCATAGAACCCATTTTCATTTACATATCTTGTGGTCAGAGGTCAAGGGACCGCTTTGAAAATGGCCATGACAGTTTTTCATCGCCAAAATTTAGTGCAAGTTTGAAAAGTTTAAAATCATTCACAACAATCTAGTATGACATTGGATTGATTTCTTAGGTTATCTAGTTCCATATGATACCATATGCACCAGCCAGTACATGCAGCTGCCCCTGGACCCCAGACCACAAATGGGCCCCAAAAGCCCCAGGCTGATTTTTGGTAATTTCATTAATTGTAAATTTGTTAAAGAATTTGCAACGCTTAAAGCTTCCGTAGGCAGTATATTTTTGGCATCATTGGACAAAAATTCCACAATAATCTTTCAGCATATTGTAATTTAAGTGTTCTGAGAGAAAACTAGACTTCTGCACCTCCTCATGGCTCTGTTTTCAGACTTTAAAAAATCTAGCCCGTGACGGGAGACTTAAGCCAATCACAGGTCATTTCAGAGAGAGAGCGTTCCTATTGGTTGTGCTCCGGCTAGTGGGCGGTGCTTGGTATTTCCTCAACAGATCTCAACATGGCTGCCGGGTCACAAACTTTCTCATTTTACAGCTAAACAGTACACTACAAGATGATTCTGAAAACATTTGAGGCGAGAAATAGTCATTACAGTAACAGAATATTGATTCATATTTGATCAGCGCTGCCTAGTTTGACCGTTTGATCAGAGTTTACGAGTGATTGACAGCTGCTCAGAGACGGCAGACTCCAGCTCGGCTGTGATTGGTTGTTTTCCTTCAGTCTGTGAAATCTTGCAGATGCCATTAGGAGCACCTGAGGACACAGGCACATCATTTTTCAGATTACCTGTCTCATGCACTACTGTCAGGATATAGTGACCGTTTTATAAAAATAACTTTTTTTAATCATATTTGCTCCATTTCTACCCGCTGCTGCTTTAAGTAGGCTACTATATCAACTAATGGGTCCTGCATTAGCACATAATCTTCAGGCAAGGCAAAATGTAGAAATGATCACTTTATTATTTCAGTTTGTGCTCACCTAATGTAGATTCTTAAATCTTAATTACTAAATTTTCACATTAATCTTCACATTTTTTTGTATTTGTCAGTTACAGTACAATAAGCAGTGGTGTAGTGGAAGGTATACGCAGGTATACGGGGCATACCCACCTCTTTTTCTGGTAGTTTACAGTATACCACCTATCAGCCAAAATACTTTGGAATATATAGGAGAGTATACCCACTTCCTTCTCGGTAACCTACTACCAATCTGCCTAGTAGTACACCCACCTCATCAACGACCACTACACCACTGCCTATAAGTCAAGAACAGAAACAATTTGAACAGTATCTGTACAGTACAAACCTGTACAAAATGATTGAAACAGTGGGATTTGAATAATTAAGAAATCAGTGAGCATACTGTATTGAACCTATACCTGAACACATCTGAGTTTAAATTGCTGGCTTCAAGATGTCTCTGCTCTACCTCCCAGTAAAATTAATCTATACACGGAGCTTTTTATTTGCTTCACAATTTTTCATAGGTCATAATTTTATTAGTTTGCATGGCTTTATTAGTTTATGAGTCTTTATATTTTTGGGATATTATTCATTTAATAACGGGTTGTTGTTTTTAACCAATTCCACATACAGTTTTTAATCTTGTAGTGTTTGTTTTAGCTTTGTGATTAACAGTGTTTCATGATTAACTTATTTATTGTGTGTATTTGCTGAGGTGGCGAGCTGCATACAACTGATTGTTCAGTTGTAGGGTAAATAAAAGGGTTAAATAAAGTCGTAATGAGTTGAATTGAGTAAATAAAGCTTTGCACAAACAAACTGACACAAAGAAAACCTGGGGCCATGTGGTGTTATTACAGCGCAGGAGTACAAGTTGGATTTTGGGTAAATAATAAAGCTTACTCAAACGTGACAGGGAACACAATGCACTGAGCTGTGGGGCACAGCAGTCACTTTTGCCATAGGGGTCTCATAAGAGGTTTGTGTGAGAATAAGAGACAAAAAGCAGCATCTCATCTATATCACACATTTGTAATGAGTGTATCACAGTTAAAACCAAAGTTTATTTAAAGGTGCCCTTCTCTATTAGTGTCCGGCTACATTTGACTCCCATCTGTACTTGACCTTTGCTGGAGCAGCTGCTTTTGTCTGAATACTTCTCTCAGTGAAGTCAGAATAAGGTCACTTGTTTCTGCAACTGATGAAGAGCCCACCTGACGCCGCAAAAACAAAAGTTGAGATCATTCAGACCACATATTTTACATTATCAAATTTACAGAACTGTAACAGCATGTGTCCTCCTACCGGTTTGAAAGTTGCACTCTTTTTGATCCTCTCTGGGAGAACTGGAGCAGGAGCAGGAGGAGGAGGAGGAGGAGGAGGAGGAGGAGCAGGAGGAGCAGGAGGAGGAGGACAAGGGGGAATCTGAATCTGGTGTAGTGTGTCAGTGCACTGTGGTGTCTGCTGGGAGGCTGTGCTGCCTTTGACGGAGGGAACCGGTGGCAAAGGCCCTTTCCTCAGAGCAAGCGAGATGGACCCCCCTGCAGCTCTCGGGAATGTCTGAGATACTGGGCCTGTCAAATATGCAAAAGCACGGTCTTAAAAAAGACCCTGTATTACTTTTAAATGTTTACTTTTGGTGCATAAAATAAACAACATAAAAGCATTAACATTTTTCAAGATAAAGTACCTCTGGACCGCAGCTCTCTCTGCACAGCCTTCAGTCCAAATTGGTTGATGATGCAGTCGACAGCTTCAGCGATGTCTTTGTCTTTCAGGTCTTTCTCATCGAGTCTTGACTGCATCAACAGCCTCCTCATAGCGGGGTCAAGATCCTTAGACTCCTCCAAGCAGATACAGCAGGGAATGGACTCATTTAGCATGTTTGTTTGTCTATTTGGCTCATGTAAGCTATTAGCATTTGACTTACTGAACTGGTAGTTAGTGTAACCGGTGGGGATGGTGGGAATGGTGCATCCATGGGGAAATGTTGCTCTTTGTCCAAATGGTCAAGTGGCTTAATTCTACAGAAATAAAAATCACTTTAATCCTCTGCTCTCATCTCCTCTTTACGTCTATAGAGTTGTAATATTTTTGTCACCCTGAATCAGGAGGATCAATTGTTGACTTGTTTTCAGCATTTGTTCTTTCACTCATCCTGGTCACCTTTTCTGCAAAACAGATGAAGTCGAATGAGAGGATACAAGACACCGATGAGAACCGACAGAGGTGCTTTCAGGTGAAAAGAGAAAGCACACCTATAAAATGTGTTGACACATGTGAGTCATCTACTTGTTGTTATTCTTACCTCGGTTTCTTTGGGCAGCCTCCACTGCCAGGTGAAATTCCTCTGCCTCGGTCTCTTCTGCAAAGTTGAGGCCTACATGATGGCCCTGTGCAAACACAATAAATCCACATTACACCAACTCAAAACTAATATTCCCGTGAGCATGTTGCATACAGTGACACTTTAAAACAGGGTTGCTTACATCTGCAGGGAACGTGTGGAAGAAAATGCTTGATGCTGTGTACTTGAACGGGATGTACAGCTCCTGCTCCCACAGTAACTTGGCACGCTGTGTTCAAGGAAAGATATGTAAAAGTACAGACATGCCCACAAAGACAATTGTTACTAAAGGAAATTGCAAATCAAAGGATACAAACTGTCCCATACATGCAACTGTACTCGTCCACACAAAATGAAGCTAACATGTCACTTCATTGAGGGAAGTAGATGTGTTATCAGATGTGAGTATAGGTGGAGTATCTCTTATCAGTTCTGCAGTTCCTCTTACCTTGACACAGTACAGACGCAGGAATTGTGTGTGAATGGACTTATCCTCAATGAGACACACTGAGCCACAACCCAAACAACTCCAGCCTGGACTCTCACCCTGGGTCTCTTTGGCCACCAGTACCTGAGCTACTGTACTTTTGATCAGCTGAAACACAACAGATCATGACAATGGAATACACTTATTCAAACTTGTGCAAAAGTACTGATTCATCAATACTGTGATTGACAAAAATAATTCAATTTTACATATCATCCTATTACCAAAGCAGAGTAAAAGGATACAACTGTGCTGTGCTGTTTTTCTTCTCTGCTGGTGCAGGAAGGGAAGACTTTCAAGTCCCAAAAAACTTTTTGAGACTATGGTTCAACCAGTGTTTGTGCATCTTCTCTACAATCAGTTCTATTTTTTTCCTCACTGCTATTTTCCTTTTAGCTTCAACCATTCCTTAAAGGTACAGTGTGTAGGATTTAGCGGCATCTAGTGGTGTGGTTGCAGAGTGCAACCAACTGAGTACCCCTCAGCTCACTCCTCCCTTTCCAAGACTGCGGTAATGTGAGCTGCTGAGTGCAAAACCATGGTAACGCCATTCGCCTCGTTCAGAGGCCAACCTCACCATAATAACCCACTTTAGGAGCAACGGATGTCAGACGGCGGCTGGCGGTACCACAGTTGCACTCTGCAGTTCACGTTACCGCAGTTTCACATGCGTGTCGGAGAACGTGGAAGGCTCTCTCTAGAGCCAGTGTTTGGTTTGTCTGTTCTGGGCTACTGTAGAAACATGGCGGAGCCGCTAGTCGCCTCTAGTTCTTTGATGTTGGGTTGGTGTGTCTGGGCCTTAACACTCTGCAGCTGACATTACTGCACGCTGTTTCACAAGTGTGTCGGAAAACTACGGTGGCCTTCAGGTGACGTAAATACATGAAGGGTTCTCTCAAGAGTCAGTGTTTGGTTTGTCCGTTCTGGGCTACTGTAGAAACATGGCGGAGCAACATGGCGGACTCCGTGGAGAGGACCCGCTCCCTATGTAGATATGAAGGGCTCATTCTAAGCTAACGAAAACACAACAACTCTTAGTTTCAGGTGATTATACACTAATGAAAACATAGCTATGAATATTATATTCCATTTCTGTTAATAGATCCCCCGAAATGTTACACACAAGTTTTTTTTAACCAACTCATAGCTTTTGTGACTCAGAGTAACCTTTGAGACATTCTGGTTTAGTTTCAGAGTGTTTCATAGCAGAGAGGCAGCTCCTCAGGGAGACCGTGACCTCTTTTTAGAGGCTGATGATGCTGGGAAATGATCCATTTAACTTTCCATTATATTACAGCCCTGACATTAATTAGGTTCACTCATTCAGGTCCTACATCACCATGGCTGCGTTGGCAAATCATCATCATCCATAGTACACAAAATATGTGAAGGTCTCAGCTTTTCTCTATTAATGATACATTTTGACATCTAATGTTCACTGTTATGCTGACGACACACTGTTATACCTGTATATAAAGCCAACTGCAATCTCTTCTTTCATTTAGGACTATTTTCAAGTTGTTTTTGTTTTCAGTGATAACGTCAACAGTCAACGTTTCTGTCATCTGTGTACCCTTAAGTTTCTTGACCATTTAGGGAATGAATCACAGAACCTAAATCTTATGAAAAAATGTACATTACTTATTTCATTCCAAAATTAAGATCTTATTGTTAATTTTTATGGACTTGCTGTTATGTATTGATATTGTATTAATTGTGACTGACATATTTTATATTTCCGCCTCTTCTTTCTTTCTTTCCATTTATTTCATTATTTACTTCTTTACTATTTTCAAGGTCTTTAAAAAGCATCTGCTCTGATAACATGGCGTGATAGTGTCAGGAAATACAAGCAGCAGATAGCAACTGTAAACAAAACAGCCCTCACAGAAAGTCCATTCATCTACCAGGCCTCCTCTGATAAATGTTAATGATAACACAAAAACAACCCCAGGAAATACAAGAACATCCTTCTTCTTTCTTTTCAAATATTTTATCTTTATAACACACATTCACTTTTTGTCAGCATTATTTATTTATATGTTCCATCAATTCTTAAAATGTATTAATTTATGGCAATAATAAGTATATACCAGTCTCAGACAATAATTTAATTTGGCTTAACACTGGTTCAAATGTTTAGAAATACAGAAAAATCATGAGGTAAATTTGTATTAAGTTGTATTTGACGGATGTTAATTTGAAGTGATAATAATGAACTGAACTGACCTTACACTGAGGTTCGAGCAGAGCGAAGAGGATACCTTTTTCACGGACAGTCAGGAGATCACTCATTACATGAAATCCAGGAGTCAGATTTGATGCCATCACAAGACCCTTAATTTCACCTACTCGCCACGACTGTCACCACGTCGTCTCATGTCATCAATTTCTGAACCCAATACTTTCAGTCCTGACTGTAACTGGTCATCAATCAATGCAAATTTCATGCAAATTTATTTGACTTGGTGTACACTGTGTATACACTGTGGCTTTCCTTCCGTAACTGAACAACTGTGTCTGCAGTCAATGGCAAAAGATAGCAAGAAGACATTTGTTGATAATATGTATTCAAAATGTATGATGTGCTTGCATGTTCAGAGTGTGAATAAAATAATATATAAATAAAATAATTTTAATCAGATATACTGTTTACTTCACCCTGTCACTATTCTGTTCCAAAATGAAATACTTCAACATAAACAGACATAATCTACAACCAAAAATAACTACTTTTAAAGTACTTAGTATTTAAAGTTAAGTTCAGTTTTGAGGTACTTGAACTTATTAGTATTTATTCTACTTTATACTTCTACGTTGCTACATTTCAGAGGGAATATTGAGTTTTATAATACATTGTTATAGATTAAACTTCCCAACAGTATATAAAGTAGTTATAATTAGCTCAACACCAAACATACAACTTTACAAAATAATAATATAATTGTGAGTAATATATAATAATACTGTATAACACTGACATGGGTCATTCTGCTGCTTAATGAGCACTTTTTATTTTGATATAAAAATTATATTTTGTTTATATTGTGTGCTTTTACCTAAAGGTGCAGTGTGTAGGATCTGGCGCCATCTAGATTGCAACCAACTGAAACTCCTCCTGTGTGCCAAGCGTGTAGGAGAACTACAGCGGCCGATGTGAAAACGCGAATGGCCCTCTCTAGAGCCAGTGTTTGGTTTGTCCGTTCTGGGCTACTGTAGAAACATGGCGGTCGGCTCCATGAAGAGGACCCGCTCCCTAGGTAGATATAAACGGCTCATTCGAAGGTAACGAAAACACAACGATTCATATTTTCAGGGGATTATACACTAATGAAAATGATTAATATTATATTCCATTTCTGCCAATATATCCCCCTAAATGTTCCTTTAAGTACAATTTTAACTGCAAGACTGTTACATCGAATGGAGTGTTTTGACGTTGAAGTACTTCCACTGGCTACAACTGCTATTATCCTGTGCACATGAAAAATTAACGGTGGGTGTTGAGTTTGCGCTGCCATCGGTGCTGCTCACTGAAGCTCCTAACGCTTCCATTTCCCTCAGTTTACTCAACAGTCTACTGAAGAAATGAACATTTATCTTGCAGCCAAAAACTCAATGAGTTACTGGTATACAGGCAGTATTAATTGTTTAGCAGAGGCTCTCACAGGAAGACATTTCAAGTGTGCGGAAATGTCTGGTAAGGTTGATAGATCACACAATGCAAGAGGCATGTTATCACCTTGACGTCTCAAAGTCTTAGTGTCCCTTGAATGTGCATGTTACAATACCCACATAACTAACCATCATAAAAGTCCCCTAGAGGACTTTTCAGTTGGATGTAATCTTGCCTTTTATGACTTCCATATACAGTCTTTCTTTGTTTGCAGCAGAAGAAGCAATTTCTCACACTGCTGCAAAATCTCTGCACTCAATTTATTTTGGGATTTTCACCAGACAGCAATAATAAGTCTCCAAAGAGGTTTTATAATTCTCAGTGTAAAACAAACCGTGTGAAATAACAATTTCCTGTACACCAGTGACAATACAACACAGCTGTAAAACATAAAAAACATTTTATTTTAAATGTTAAGAGTGGTAACAATGAAAATAAATGACCTTAATTAGACTATTGAGTGCAGTGATACAAAGAAGGATAAAAAGTAAGTAAAATACAATCAGTGATATGTAGATGGGATGTAGATGCTCACTCTGGCTTTCATGATTTGATACTACTTTTGTCCAACAATGATTTCCCCATGCTCTTCAGAAAATGTAACTTCTCTGTGGCTATTACACACCATTCCTCCATCTCCTCCTTCAGCATCTCCTCCGCTGTGAGCTCCTTCAGGAACCGGCTTCCTCCGTCTCTTGTTGAGCAGAGGGTTGTTGGACGTGTCCAGATCTTTGATCTTCACCTGGTCGTAGTCCACACGCATGGTGGCCAGGGCGCTGGTCATTTCCTCCTGTTGGAAGACATTTTGTGCTGTAAATCTGGTGCTTTACTGCCACCTCGTGGTCATATTCAGAAAATAAACAGGTTATAGACAGAGTGGGTCCCACCTTCACATCGTCCCACAGCTCCTTGTCCTCTGTCAAAACACGAGAGGTGTGGAGGGGGGTCGGAGGGACCACCATTGACTGCTGCAGTATTAAAAAAACACAAATATCTTATGAATAAAAGTGGAAAAGGCACACAGGTGTAGAGACAAAGTGACAAAGTGATAACTTACACTAATCCAGGGATGGTTCACAAACTGTCCAATGGTCATCCTCTCATTGGGGTCTGTCTTCAATAACTGAATGATGAGCTGTTTGGCTACAAAACACAATTAAACAACATCAGGCATTTCATCCAATAAGTCTTTAGTGCAATATGGACCTATAATGATGTTGGCTCTTCTGTGTTAACTGAAGATGTTGTGCAGGTTGCATTTTCAAACACATGATTGGGTCAGTGCAGCACATTTAAACTGCATTAATTGATTTTTTTTGCCACTTGGGGGCTTTGGAAACAAGCTGTAAACATAACACTGACATATCATCCTCTTTCTTCTGGTTCTTATTTAAACATCCAGCTGTTACAGAGCAACATTATCATTCATTTAGACTCGTGTTTCTGGCCACCTGATGAATGTAAGTCTGTTAGTCACTCTCTTTTAGCTCTTTTTTGGTCTCTACCAACTCCCGAGAGAAATATTTGGCTCTTAAGCTGCTAAATGCTCCAACATGTTCACTGGCTAGTTGCCAATTTTGTCAATCTGTCGTTTGGTGCTGGGCAGGTAGAGTGCAGTCAAGTATTTTTTCCCCTGAAAACAGCTGCTTGTGGCTAGAAACAAGGTGAAAGAGATCAGACTGAACCACAATAGTAAAATTGCAGGTAGTAAAACCAAAACAGTGAGTTAAAAGATGCTAATGCTCTTCATAGAGCTGAGGGGAACTGCAGTTGGGTGTGGGTTCAACACAACACGTTCTCATCCCAACTCGTCACATACCGCCGCTTTGTCACGCCCCTTGGCGTCACGTCACGCCCCTTGGCGTCACTTTATTTTTGGCATCAAAACCACTATAGTTAGGTTTAGGAAACAAATACATGGTTGGGCTTAAAACTACCACGTTTTTAGAGTGAAAATGACAATGAACGTTGTGAATGTGGGACTCGAATGAACAGCTGATTTTAACGTGACGCACAGGACACGAACAGCGGTCTCCTAGATGAAAGCCTTGTGTTTGTTGGACCCATCAACCTCCACTCCCGCTCTGCCCTGTGTGTCTTTTGCTCTTTAAACTACATCACCACACACCCGGCGCCCTTTCTCAGAGTGTTTACTGTTGCCACAGATGGGTTTAGATTGTAGTTAATGGAATGTGCGTTTTATACCGGCGCTAAAGGGTGGTGTGTACAGCAGTACCAACGTCGACGGCCATGACAAAGCCTCGGTATTCGACGCCCTGGGAATGAGAACAGGCTGTTGGTCACTACGAGCAACCCCTTTTACAGTCATTTGATCCATTGTCAATATAAACATATTGACTACAGCAGCTTTGAATTTTATTGTGAATATGATTTATTGTTGCTATATTTATTGCCATATCTATTCATGACTTGCCCTTTCTGCCGGTTTCATACAAAGTAAGAACTTGTAATGACAATTTTGCACGACCCCGTTACAGCTTTGAAATCTTTTCCTTGATATTTATGAATTTTATGTCCAAAGCCTGACCTTCCTCAGAAACGTCAGCCCACTCAGGGTTGGGGAACTCATATTGGCCCAACCTGATCCTCTGCTTCATGCCTGGAGAGATGGCCTGACCTGTGTTTGAGTAGAATGGAGGAAACCCACACAGACTATAGAAACAGAAGAAAAAGAGACTATTTTACTTTGCTGTCACCAAAACGCAGAGTTGAACATTTATACACCAGAACAGTTCTAAAAGTTGAATCAGTTGCAGACGCACAGGATACTCACAGAATGTACATGATTACGCCCAGAGACCACATGTCACATGATTTGTCATATTTCTCTGGCCCAAGCACCTCTGGGGCTGAATGGACAAATAGATACAGATAAAACCAACGCAATAACGTGGAGAACGACAGACACACTCACTACTCAATATGCAGACAACACATGGACAACATGTGAGTGAATGACATATCAAAAAACCATGCCTGTAATAGCACATCTACATGGCAGCAAACACTCACCAACATAATACGGAGTGTAACAGGGAGTTTGGAGGGAGTTGTGCAGCGTCGTCTCTTTAGCGAAGCCAAAGTCAGTCAGTGTCAGCGTGGCGTTACTCTCCTTGGTGGTATACAGCAGGTTTTCAGGCTGTATGAGAAAAAGAAAACAGTTAGAGATGCGAAACAATGTCATTATCTAGAAATGATTGCTGACAGCAGCAGCGGCAGCACCTTTACATCCCTGTGAGCGATGTCCATGTGGTGGAGGTACTCTATGGCCGTGCCGATGTCGTGCATGATCTCTGACGCTTCTGATGGACAAACATGACATAGATGTGACATGTTCAGGACACAGTGTAGAGACCCATATATTTAAATGTGAACTCTGACGCACCTCTCTCTGTGAAGGCCTGGTCCCCTCTGGCCTGAATGCGACTGAACAGCTCCCCTCCCTCCATACTGAGACAAGAT
The DNA here is from genome assembly GCA_916700685.1 of Adelosebastes latens. Classification (NCBI taxonomy): domain Eukaryota; kingdom Metazoa; phylum Chordata; class Actinopteri; order Perciformes; family Sebastidae; genus Adelosebastes; species Adelosebastes latens. The sequence goes on from CAKAKR010059957.1 coordinate 20,649, forward strand.
TAACAAAGAGATCAGAACTGGTGCAGCGAGGGGACTTTTGGCAGTTCTCCACTGTGATCGTGATTTGACAACAAAGCGAGTCATTGTGAGTCACAATTTACTGTTCATGATGAGTCTTCTGAGCCACGAAGGACCCAGATGACTCAAGCAGTAAGGACGTATTAAAGGGAAAATAACTAAATTTTGTATTCATTTCCCACGATGAAGTTTATACAAACGTAAATTATATGACGTGTTTTTGTTCAGGGTATTACATACCCAAATTAGCTTTATTTGAAAATGCAGCTCATGATGTGGCTTTGCATCAGAAAATGTTTCCTTATTCTAATCAAAACTGCCTTCTGTCGACCATGTTAACTCTCAGCATTAAAATATGATCTGCGTGTTTGAATCACAAGTGGACGTCGCTAAATAACTACAGGTATGAACACAGCCCAGAACACAATGGGGATATGGTGGCATCCAGTCACTCAAGCTGCATTAACACGTGTCCAAGGACGCAAATGCATCAAGTCTATTCTGTAGTAACAAATAGCAACAACAACACACGCAAAGAGTCTGTATATTATTATTATTATCATCTGTTGCTCTGCATTGATCATGTCTCACTTTAGTTTTTAGTTTAATTATCTGCTCAAGATAACTTCAAAAGAAGAACAAAATAACACTGGAAAGTAATGTATATAGACAGGAAAATGGGTGTATTTGTTATTGCTACCCAAAGAAATATAACAAAGGCATATGTAGATTATGTAAGAAAGAAAAATATTTCAAAAAAAAATATTTCAGTCTTTTTTAGCATGTAGTGTGGGATTTTAAAGGTGCATTGTGTAGGATTTGGTGGTATCTAGTGGTGTGGTTGCAGATTGCAACCACCTCTGCTCACTCCTCCCTTTCCAAGACTGCGGTAACGTGAGCCGCTGAGTGCAAAACCGTGGTAACGCTAATCACCTCACTCAGACTAACACTACTTTAGGAGCAACGGAAGTCAGACGGCGGCTGGCGGTACCACGGTTTTGCACTCTGTGGCTCACGTTACCGCAGTTTCACAAGCGTATCAGAGAACTACGGTGGCCTTCAGGTAACGTACAAACGTGAAACTCTCTCTCCAGAGCCAGTGTTTGGTTTCTGGGCTACTGTAGAAACATGTCGGACTCCATGAAGAGGACCTGCTTCCTATGTAGATATGAAGGGCTCATTCTAAGCTAACTAAAACACAACAATTCCTAGTTTCAGGTGCTTACACACTAATGAAAACATAGTTCTGAATATTATATACAATTTCTGCTAATAGATCCCCCCAAAGAGTTCCAACATATTATGTATCTAAAAGCACAAGCTGCGATGTGGAAGATTCCTCGGGCAGCAAAGAACAATCTGGATTTCTAATTCCTAAGTAAACAGAAACAGAAAAAGTATGGGAGAGTGCAGATGTGTGTTTTTTCTCTGTTTATCAGCGGCAGTTTTTCCCAAAATCAAATGCAAGTGCAAAACTAAATTCCAATCCCAAGCGGTCACTGAAGATGTATTTGATTTGCATTCTCATGCCAGGTGTGAGCTGAAATCAAGCTCAGCTGGATCGAGATACCATCCATACCATCTCTCTGCTGTTCAAATTCCTAAATTAACACAAAGCTCTACTACATTATAGAAAAAAACACAAGAAATCTGTTTGAGCATTCCTATTAAGACCTAAAATAAGCAGACAGTAAATAAGGTAGTGCTGGTAATGCTCACCACTCCATTATGATGAGGAGACATTTCTTCCCCTGGTGCATGTTCTCATACAGGCTGAGTATTCGGACGATGTGGGGACCTCCGGAAACTCGCCAGTGCAGCTCAACTTCCCGTCTGGCTTTAGGAGTATCGTACAGGATCTGCTCCAAAAAACAAAAACACACATCGATGAAATGCTTCTGTTTCATATTTGTCTAAAGTAGAGCTGCAACAATTAATTGATTAGTCAATTATTAAATCAATTGCCAACTATTTAGATTATCGATTAATTGTTTCGAGTAATTTTTTTCAAGAAAACAGTCAAAATTCTCTGATTCCAGCTTCTTAAATGTGAATATTTTCTGGTTTCTTTACTCCTCTATGACAGTAAACTGAATATCTTTGAGTTGTGGACAAAACAAGACATTTGAGGACGTCATCTTGGGCTTTGGGAAACACTGATCGACATTTTTCAATATATTCTGAAGTGATTTTTAAAAAGAATTAGTTTGACATCCTTGTCAAGAAATCAATAAATCCACAGAGACACTCACTGTTTACAGCACCGTTAGTGGCCGCTATTAAAGCCATTCATCTACATTTACAAGAGAGGACATTAAGAGTGAAGACTGCATTTAGCAATGTACTCCATCTTTAATGTGCAGCTCTGGTATCAGAGCTGCGGGGAGGAGGATATCCTAGTCAGACCCCAGCCCACATCCTCGTGGGCATTACAATGCATTTTGAGCACTGGAGGAGGAAAAGGGGCTCAGATATGTATTTATAAAGGTGTGACTTTCCTCTGAATTCTCTATGCACTAATCATTACCACTCACAGAACACTTCCACAGATTTTCCATTTCATTGTATATATTCGGTTGTGGCTTACCACGATATTCCAAATAAAACATGCAGAGGCACTCTTGGGGCTGCTCTTCCTGTTTGTGTTTTCTTAAGGCTTTGCTGCAACCCTACAGACAGCTGTTTATTGACTTACCAGCACTGGAATTCTCATAACTTGTATTTCTGAAATTGGCTTTTAAAAATCACTGTAAACATTTAATAATACTTAATGCAGCGATGGGTAGAAATGGAGCAAATATGATTAAAAAAAGTTATTTTTATAAAATGGTCACTATATCCTGACAGTAGTGCACGAGACAGGTAATCTGAAAAAAATAATTTTCCTCTGTGTCCTCCGGTGTTCCTAATGGCATCTGCAATATTTCACAGACCGGAGGAAAACAACCAATCAGAGCCGAGCTGGAGCCTGCCGTCTCTGAGCTGCTGTCAATCACTCTCGAACTCCGATCAAATGGTCAAACTAGGCAGCGCTGATCAAATATGAATCAATATTCTGTTACTGTAATGACTATTTCTCTCCTCAAATGTTTTCAGAATCATCTAGTAGTGTACTGTTTAGCTGTAAAATGAGAAAGTTTGTTACCCGGCAGCCATGTTGAGATAAGTTGAGGAAATACCAAGCACCGCCCACCAGCCGGAG
>CAKAKR010059958.1:0-20988 GCA_916700685.1 Adelosebastes latens
GGGGACAGGGACCTGGGTAGGTGGGGGGCGAAGGGGAGAGGAGGAGGCGGGCCTTTGTTAGGCTCCTTCAGTATGGAGGGAGGGGGGAAAGAGGGCGGAGGTTTTTTGGGGAGCGGGCTGGATGGGATTCTGTGTTGCGGCGGGATGGGAGGAGGCGGGCCTTTGTGGAAACCTGGACTGGAGTCTTGACGGAGCTGGCACACTGCCGGCACCGGGGGAGGCGGGTAGGAGGGGGGTGGGCCCGTTGGTCGACCTGAAGAGGTAAAAAAAACAACAGAAATCAGACTGGTTTCTTGTATTGGATAAAGATTATTTTGTGAATGTTTGCTTCCCTATATGTTTGTCACACTTTTCACTATATGTGAAATTGTTAATACTACATACATACATAACTGAACATTTTATGCAACTGAATACAATTAAGGCTCAAGAAGTTTCCAAATTTTATCAATTTTCACTGAAAAATGTTCAGAATGTTTAAAGGGAATGTAAGTTTCTACATGTATCAACGTTTTTTATTGCCAATGTGTGAATGTGAGACCTTCCGTGACTTTCTGGGTTTCCTTTATCAGCCTGTAGACTGCTTTTAATGTAAGAATGCAGGACGTTTTTTTCAACGGACAACGGATGTGACATCATGTGCGCTCGCGGTGGCCTTTACTCTCTTCAGCTCCGCTACACGGCAAACAGTGTGCAACCATAGCTAACGTTCGGTCAGAAATGGAGTCCGCAAACGCCAACAAACGCCCAGCCTCCACCACAACTCAAACTACAACATAAACTCCACGGAAGCACAAAAAAACCAAAGTTATATCTAGTGAAGCCCGTCTTGTAAAACTGTCGTTGACTTAACGGCCACGGGTGTCACTGTCAACAAGCAATTTCTGATTCTTACATAGAGCCCCTTTAAAAGAAGTGGTATTGTGTCCTGTTTTACAGTGAACGCAGTCTTTTGGCACAGACAGAATACACTTTATATCAACTAGTGCGCCAGAGTCCCTCAATACATTCACATTAAACCGGCATAGTTTTTATGTTCACAAAGTATTTTTTAACTTTGATTTTCATTCAGATTTTTTAATTTGGTATTTTTTAAGTAAAATTTAAACTACTTTTAAAAAAAAATAAAAATATTAACACAAATTTTTGGATGAATATTCAACTCCATTAAAATATCCAAGACATCTAGTTTGGGTGTTTTTATGTGTGCGTGTGCACTTCTAGTTGCAGTTCCCTTTATTGTCTCCGCTTTCTTCAACCTGGTTATTTTCCTCTATCTGTTGCTTTCACATCAGCTTGTATTTCATTTCCAGGAACTTCTAGTTTACATGATAAGTAACAAAAACACTGCAGGGCCTGGGTCTCTGGATGTGACCTTTGACCTCATTACTATCAGTTCTGATGCCAGCGATGTAACAGTTGAAGTCCACTGTACTCATAACGGACTGTATATAAGTCAGCTAGTGTGTGTGTGTGTGTGTGTGTGTGTGTGTGTGTGTGTGCTGAGTGGGGCGTCACCTGTCGATGTCGGCGAACAGTCGCTGTCTGGCTTCAGATAGTCTTCCTCATCGTCATCATCATCATCCTCACCGTAATCTACACGCAGACAGAAAGAGAACCCACAGTGTAATAACACACCAGTACAACGTGTGTGTCACGTGTATGTATTCATTGAGGGGGGGTCTTACCATCTTCTGCGTTATCGACGGAGTGTTTAATATCCATGGGCTTCTCAATCGTGCCGTAGAAACTGTCGGCATCTGAATCTGAGTCGCTATGGCAACAAAGAAAATGTTATTAAGAATACATAATATTCAGAAAAAGGTTGAAACATTGAGTTTAAGTGGATTTTAATGGCCGTAGGTTCATGAAATGTTCTAGCTAGCTAACTAGGTAGCCATTAGCCATCTGTTTGCTTCTGTTTATTGCATTGTTCCGCTTATTAATGTTTAGCTCCACCAATGAGACTCTCGTAGTCATTAATGCTGGTTAGGTTATTAGAAAATGTAAACATATTGGCACATATCCTACAAAAAAACAAGTTTTTCTTACGCCACTAAAACAAATTTGTATTTCTGTGAATTACAAAAAACTTTGAATAAAATGATTTTAGTTAAGGTTAGGGAAGTAAACCTGACTTTGTTTTCATATAAGTAAATCAATTTCCTATCAGGTTCCCTGAGCAACAATGCAACACTCATTATAATGAAAAGCTATTAAAGAGCTGCTAATGTGCTCAGTCCCAATAACAGTATGTGTTCTGAATAAAGTAACTCCAGGCTGGTAGCTTAGTAATCAAAAAACAAGAGGCCATTTTAATTGCCTAGATAAATTATAAATTAGCCAGCAGAATTAGCTTCTGTTGGGGAAAAACTGGAGGTGCCATTAGTCTGCCGGGAAAAAGTTACACCTGGCTGTCGCAACCTAACAACGATTAGTTTGCAAAGTTCTCAGTCAAACGTTGAAGGTGACCAAGGTCTCACTGATAAAGGCACCTCCACTTCCTAATTTGTGCTTTTTTATAATTAACTATAATTTATACATTAAATATAATCTATATCACACATGATACAGTATGACAGTCTATTCTGCAGTGAAATATTTTTAATTTGCTGTAGTTACCTTGGAATATGGGACTCTTTTCTGTCGTTATAGTGATCTATCTCCCGCCGCAGGTATCGCATCCATTTCTGTAAAAGAAAAAACAATATATAGTAAAGAAGTTTGGCAGATGAGAGGCCACTATACACTCTGTGAGCCAATATATGTGCTCATATATGGCTATAAAACACTATTGGAATTCAAACCTGGTTGCTCTTCTTGATTACAATTACAAACACTTACATTTACTATATAAGGTGAACAAATTCTATATGTGAAATGCTCTGAAAAATAGTTATATTAATATTAAAAGGCATAAAGTAGCAATTGAAAATAATTCTCAGAAGGTGTCTATATATATATATATATATATATATATGTATATATGTGCATGTGTGGTTGAGCTCACCCTCCTCTCGTCCTCGCTGGCTGCAGATAAAAACCACGTCCTGTGTTTCTTACTGAAGTGGACGATCTTAAAAGGAAACACATTACTGGACGTCGTCTCCTCTGCTGCTCTCATCACTCTGTGGAAGACGATACATGTGTTAAGCTCAGAAATCGTCCTACTCATGAAGGGAAACAATGGTCCCAAACAAACTGAAACATGATACAGCGTGCGTAAGCGTCATTGTGCATGCGTAACTGTTGGAAAGCATCAATAAAAGGAATCCATAGTCATGGAGGCATGACATGCCAAGGAATCAGACAACTACAGTTCTCTATTCCCATCACTAGCGTTTTCCCAGACTGCCAAAGTGGCGGATGATTTCACCCGTCACTGCCAACAATTTACCCGCATTTGGCGGGTGGCGGGTGCTAATTACAGACCCTGCTCGTGATACAAGTGCCTGAAACTCTGTGCTAAAGTCAAGTCAATTTAATATATATTTAATGTATGTAGGCTTTACAGTCATAAACCAGGTATCTCAGTACACCTTTGAACTGTGAGAAAACAACATAACTGATTGAGGACTGTCAGGCAGCTGAAGAATGTTCACTGACCTGTTGTAGCCGTTGAGAGAGAACGCCCCCTGTGGTGCAGGAGAGGTACTGCTCTTAAAGTAGTACACACAGCCCTTGTGGATGATGACGTACCTCAGTGGCCCTGCAAGACAGGCAACAAATACTAAGAACGTTTCCAACCATCCACCCATGTCATGAAACTGAACATTGACTGAGGTGTAAAAGTTCTGTCCACCCACACTAATGTTTTCATTGTGAACTCACATTTCATGAGGCTGAACTGGCTGCCTCCCTTCTTGTGCAGGTATCCTGAAGTGGAAACTCCTCCTGGCATGGTGAGGAGGTTCTGAGCCCCGATGGCCCGCATCGGCACCGGCCAGCACATCTCTGGAGACGACATGGTTCTACCAGAGAGGAAAACAGAGGAGAGGTTGTTATTATTATTATTATTATAAAACTGTTTGACAGATCTACCAGTGAAGGCAGTCGTCTCAGGACTCGCACAAGGTCATGGAAATGTTGGACTGAATCCCAGCAACAGAAACAAAAACAAAATAGACCCTGTTCTTGTTCAGACTCCTTGTGGAGAAGTTAGTTTTGCTGTACCTTAAGAATAAATACAAACGAGGTATTTGAAGATCCAGAAAGGATTTAAACCCACAACCTCTCTGTTACCAAACCTGCTTCCTAACCAGCAAGTGCTGTAACTTAAGTACGAAAGTTACGTGACAAATAAATCAACTTTGACTTGTGGTTGACGTTAATGACATTAATGGAAGGATGCTATAAACAGTTACTTCATATCCATGTGGAGAAACAACATAATCCTCTTAAAAGTGGGACAATCTTCATTTTTCTCTCAATCTGGGAAATCTTTGTATCTTTAGAAGGTCGTCCTCTCACACCGTCCGGTGTGACCTGCTCAGGTGTTGCCTACCTCCTGTTGAGCCTCCTGCTGATGCTCTGACCGGCAGCGCTCTCCCTCAGCAGGCTGACTGTGGAGGCTAACGCCGTGGACGCTAACGTCGGCAGTAGGTCCATGACAGAGACTGCGAACAGACAGCCGACTGGAATCAAACTCCTTTTTCTTTCTGTCCTCAGTGGATTCACTGTTGTGTCTCATCAGATCCAAACTGAGAGGGATGTGTCTGTCTGGTTCTCTGACTCCTCTGATCACACTCTCTTTTCATTTCACTCTCTGATGCTTCCTCAGTCTCTGCTCATCTCTCTTTCTCTCTCTCTCTCTCTCTCTCTGGTTTGTTGATTTCTATCTCTCTCTCGCCCTCCCTTTCACATAAACAAGCTCAAACTGAGATAGTGTAGTATTTCTACATGAACACACACACACACATTCAGTTCAGACAGGAAACACATCATGTCCTGAGTAATTTTGCTGGGTGTGTGTGTGACAGAGAGCAGCAGTCAAAATAAACATCCCAAGTGAAGTTCTTCATCCTCTAATGTGTTTGCGTGCAACTTCCAGTCTATCAACAGCATCTACTGACCTCAGAGGGTGTGTGTGTGTGTGTGTGTGTGTGTGTGTGAAGCCCAGGAATGAAGAACTCCATATTTACCAGGATTTCTTGCCAAATCCCACTCCCTTTCACTGAGATAAAGCTGCAGGAATGGCTGTTTGTCTACTCTGTGTACTGAAACTAATCTGCCTCCTTCACCACCTGTTTCATGTGTGAAGTGACCTTGACATGCAGTGTTTGGAAGGCTGACATTAGATATGATTGCACTCCATTGATTCTTCATGTCAAAGTTATGTCATGGATAAGACCTCAGTATGTTTCAAATGAACGAGGCTGTCAAAACTTCAGAAATATACAAAAATTGTCAGACGCAGCCACTGATTCCACTGTCAAACTGTACTATGCATGCTTCCATACCATCATAAATTCAAGATTGAATTGTATTTTCCTGATGAAGATCTGAGGAATGAAATGTAAAACAAAATGATCTGACCCACCTGTAAATAATACTGCCTGGTGTGCAAGACTGTTGTTGAATTTGTTCCATACTAGGGACTAAAAGTCATGATATCTCAACCTCTGCTGCTTCAAATCTGAGCAATCTGTCTTTTAATCAGTCTCTTGCAAGTCCCCCAACTGTACTACAAGGAAGTAGAAAGGTTGTTTACTTCAATGGAATCACTCCAACCAGTGGATTTGCTTGTAAAATGCAAATCTTTCCAAGTTCCGCTTTGGCTAACCTTAGCATGCAAATTTGCGCCACAAACAGTAAACAGTTTTGACATTGTATAGCATACATCATAGTTTATTAGCTCTCTCCCTCTGGATGTCTGAGCTCCTCACCCTATCTCTAAGGCTAAGCCCAGCCACTCTACGAAGGAAGCTCATTTCGGCCGTTTGTATCCGCGATCTCATTCTTCCGGTCACAACCCAAAGCTCATGAACATAGGTGAGGGTTGGAACTTAGATGGGCCGGTAAATCGAGAGCTTTGCTTTCCGACTCAGCTCCCTCTTCACCACAACGGTCCCGTAAAGCTCTTGCATAACTGCAGACGCTGCACCGAACCGCTTATCCATCTTCCGCTCCATTTTACCCTCACTCGTGAACAAGACCCTGAGAAACTTAAACTCCCTCACTTGGGGGTTTTCTGGCCTCAGACTTGAAAGTACTGGATGACTCTCATCTCCACCGCTTAGCACTCGGCTGCAAACCTCCCCAGTGCGTGCTGAAGGGCACGGTCTGAAGAAGCCAACAGAACCACATCATCTGCAAAGAGCAGAGACACAATTCTGAGGTCCCCAAACCAGACACTCTCCTACCATCCACTTTTATTTAACCTCCACTGTCAGAGCATTAACTGCTCCACAAAAGAGGTTTGCAAACAGTTAAGAGACTTAAGTCCTTGGTACAAATACGTCTAGTGAATGAACAGTGTGAACTTATCGTCCGGTTAGTTACAGTAGCTAGTTGCTAACTGACAGTTGACTAGCTACTATGACTGACTAACGCCAGCATGTTGAACTTTGCAGGGCTGCTCAGAAGTGACTGGGCTTAATACTAAATCACTGGGGCACTTATATAAATCATTTGGAATCATCCTCCGGAGACCAATTATATTCACAACACATTTCAAGGCCAGTAAACAAGCAATGTCACCTTTCTTAAACCCTGCTCAAACAAATTCAACCAAAACATTCTCCTTAAGTTACCCTGTTGGCATAAAGTGCGATGTTACGTCAGGCTTCAAGAATTAAAGAAGAGAAGAAAAAATATTAGAAACATGGGAGTGTGGACAGAAGGAGGGAGTGAGAACGGAAAGCTGATAAAAAACGGAGCCGTAAGAGCAGGCAGAGACACAATAAATCAGCGGGGTGGAGCTGCTGCTTGTTGCTGACCCCTGAGTGACCTGTTGTTAGTGTGTGTGAGGACTTCAAGAAGACATGCGAAGGCTCTCATGTGGTTTGTTTTTCCGATTGTCCGATGTAATGTTTACTGATAATCAGCAGATACAGGCCACAACACACAGATAAACTAAAGTTAACTTAACCTCATCTCAGTCTGCGTGAGGTCAACGTCACCAGCTGCTTATCATCGATAGGAGGATTTCCTGAAGTCCTCGTTCAGCTACAGCAGAGCAAACACACAGCCAGCAGACCAAACTGAAGCAACTCTGACTCTGCACTTTCATGTTTTCTGTAGGAAATGGCCTGAAAGTCTACGTTTCACATGACATTTCAACTGCTGTCACTGCTTACATACCAACTGCCACTTCAACTGTTTACAGCGCACACACTATCTCTTACATTTCAACTGCAATGTCAGTTTCTTTCACCGTCTACAGTTCAACTTCTTTCAGTGTTTACATAACGTTTAGATTCAAATTCCAAATGCTTTCTGTCATTACACTTTAACTGATTTCAACCTCTTTTGGCTCTTACACTTCAAACCCTTTCAGCGCTTCAACTGACACTGACAAACATTTTCTGCATCTGACATTTTATCCGTTTTGTTTTGTGTGATGTTTTTAGTCACAGTTTGAAAAGAAAAATCTGAATTCTTTTAAGAATAATGTAATATTTTGAGAAACAAGTAATATTATGAGAATTAAGTTGTAATTATTATTAATTCATATTATTTATTAATAATAGTACTATATAACAATATTATTCACCATATTAATATTATTACATTTTACGAGAATATTGTTGTTTGAGTCATAATATATTTTGTGTAATATGTAATATTTTGAAACTCTATTGTTCTCTCTCGACTTTTTTTCTCAAAATCTCTTTCTTTTGTGACCCTGATAGTTATACTATTATAAAAACAAAGGTGTAATTTAACGAGGGAAATTATTTTTACAAAAAGGTAATTATCACAGAAAAAGAAAATGACGAAAAGCTGAAATTACAATTTTATTGATTTTTGTTCCTCAAAACATAAAACAGTGGCTCTGTAGCTCTGTGGTAGTTTTGTTCAAGTTTCACAATGAACACTTGGGTTAATAGAATATAATTTTTTCCCCCCCGATAAATATATAAAACTAACAAATACTAGAAAAAAATATAGAGAGGACACAGAAAACTGGATCCTGTGAATGTGACTCTGTTTGCGTGAATGACTTGTTGTGTCAGATGAGGTCACTTCCTCCTCTCAGAGGAAATGCTGAATGAAACAGTGAAATACAAACTTTCTCAGTATGTGTTACAGGATTTCTGGGTGTTGAGGTTTTACCCAAACAATTTCCTCTCACTGCAACATGAAGCCACCAACGTGACAAGTTGCCGCATGTGAGTTATACTTTCCACAGGTCACATTACCTCTCCTGACATCATCATGACAAGAATACTGTTAATATGCTGAGAAACTCCAACATTAAGAAATGACTCATTACACTTTGGTGCATTTACTTGTATACACTGCTATAAAATACAGTATGGTTTGTTAATGTTGTATTTAAAGAGAATAAAAGTGAGTTGAAGCTTTGAACCCCCTCACACCCATTTTTTTTTTTTTTTTAAGTTCTCCATCCTGACTTGACGTTTATGAGCCTGAGATGCTAATCAGAGAGCAGCTGTTTGTCAGGAAGGGAAGCACATGCCAGACTCATTCAAACACATTTCCTCCCTGGTCACACACACACAACGTAAAACAATGTCTGGGTTCAACAGCGATTTAAAGTGGCGTTCATTTTTAAGATTGTATCTCTGTGATGTTGAAAAATTATTTTAGTGGCTGTAGAGCACACCGTCAGATCAACTACAGGTGAAATGTAACATGATCAGAAAGAATAGAAATATGACAGCTCATCAGGAATGACGGGGAAGTATAAGGGTGGGAACTTGACAAACATGGGAGCATAATCCTCTGGACTTTTTAAATACTGAAATATCTGGAGGACGGAACCTGCCAAAATAAAAAATAAATGAATAAATAAATAAATAAATAAATGACTCAGTAAATAAATAAATAAATGTCATTAAATGTAGCAATCAAAAATAATATTAAAAATAAATGTAGCCATTAATTAATTGATAAAAGTATTATTTATGTATCTTTGTATTTATTCTCTTATTTATTTACTCGTCTGTTTAATTACCCCCTTTATTCATTTATTTTTATTATTGTCAAAGTGTGTTTATTTATTTTATTTATTTTTTATTTATTAATTCATTTATTTATTTATTTTTTATTTATTTAATTATTTTTTCTATTTTTATTTTTATTTATTTTCTATTTATTTTAAATGCATGTATTTATTTATGTATTCTTTGCATTTAATCATTTCATTTATTCATTTGTTTTTGATTATGGCAGGTTCCGTCCTCCATTAAAATAAGCTGTTATCATCTGAACCAAAGAAAGTCTAAAACTGACACAGGACCTTTGACAAGACAGCAAGGAAGCTGCTAGACTACAGAAATCCGAACCTCAACTGCTGACAACAAGTCCTCATCCCTAAGATCCTACAGAGGGCACATTACAACCCACTGCTGTTATATAGTGAATAAAAGGCCTTCTGAGGAAGTGTCTCTTCTGAGTTTGTAAACCTCTAATCTGAAGAGCAGGCTGACAACTGTAGACTGACCAGAGAAACTGAAATTGAAACTAGCGCAGCGGTGAGATGGAAAACCCCAGATGAATCATAACACAGGACAATATTCCTGTTGAATTTCCCCCATGACAACATGACAGTGGCAGGAGAATAACCTACAAGACATATAGTTAAATGACAAATGTGTAACATTTAGGCGGATTAATATGTATATTTTCTTTAGTGTATAATCACCTGAAACGAAGAATTGTTGTGTATTCGTTAGCTTAGAATGAGTCGTTTCTATCTACTTTGGGAGCGAGTCCTCTGCCATGTTCAGTAGCCCAGAACGGCATTGCCTGATTGTTTGTGTAATTAATTATGGACCAAAATAAATTTAAATTGACAGGTGTTCATGCTACCTCAACATCTGTGATGGTATGACAGATGTTCAACAGCTGCCAGGTGTGTGTGTGGCTAACCAATGCCCTTTCTGTGCAGTGAACAAAGAGTGTGTTTTAGACTCAGACCTGATCATCAAGCACCCACACGCAAACGCACAACCCCCCCCGAGCAGGTGGAAAGGTCGTAGGTAAACCGCTGTCCGAGCTGCAGAGAAACTCCCGTCCTGCACAGGAAACAGAAACCGTCATACAGAGTAGACGTAGATGCGTTTTCTTCCTGTTCCCCTCGACGACCGACCACAACGGTTCCTCCACTGCTGTTCAGCTGCACATTTTTACTGCCACTTTCATATGTAGGAGTGAACAAATTAATAGAAACTGAGGAGTTTGTAGGTTTAGGGAGGTTTATCTGAGCTCTGGAGTGTTTGCTCTTACATTTTTGGTTTATTTGTCCAGATGGATGATTAACTGTGAGGCTGTGACAGAATGTCTGCACACTGAGGACATTGAAGGAAAACAACCATAAAATCAGAACAATGAGTTTGAATTTAAGCGGTATAGAAAATACCACTATTGATTGTTGTTGTTGCAGGTGATCTCTGCCTGTGGTAATGAGTCAGATCATTCATAAAACACGATTTGACTATGTCGGTTGAGAATCAGTCTCATAACATCTTTAAACAGACAGATTTCTGTAGATTTATTTGTAGGGAGGACGGAACCTGCCAAAATTAAAAATAAATGACTCAATAAATAAATAAATGTCATTAAATGTAGCAAAAATATTAAAAATAAATATAGCCATTAATGAATTGATGAAATGTGAAATAAATTGATATTCCTGTTTTAATTTGCTTATTTATTTATCTTTGTATTACGTCCCTTCTTTATTTACTCTTCCGTTTAATTTTCCCTTTTATTTATTTATGGATTAATTTGCATTCGGAGGCAGAAATGCATAAAGAAATATATAAAGAAATAAATAAGTTTGGGGAAATAAATAAAGGGTGAAATGCAAAGGGAAAATCATGCATAAATAAATAAATGCATAAATACATAAATTTAAAAATGAATGCAAAAATGTATTATTTAAAAATGTATCAAAATAAGTACATAAATAAATAAAAGTTAAAATTAAACAGAAAAGTAAATAAATAATGGGATTAATACAAAGATAAATAAATAAAAAAGCAAATTATCAATTAATTAATGGCTATATTTATTTTTAATATTCTTTTTGCTACATTTAATTACATATTTATTTATAAATTGAGTCATTTATTTATTTATGCATTTATTTTTACGAGGTTACAGCCTCCATATGTTTGTGCCAGCAAAATTTTGGAAGAATCAAAACAACTCCAAAAGTTTTTTTTTCTGTTCCCCAAAATCGCGTCTCTGATGTGTAAGAAGCAATATGTTGCACGTAAATTTTGACTTGGTTTGGAAATACATTTAGTTTGTATGGTTTTGGTGTTGTTTGACTGAATGGATTCTACCTGATGAAGGTCCAAAGACCATTGATAAAGTGAGTAGGCTACAAGTGACGGACAGTGTGGGATTCTTTGGTTCCCCCTCAAAAAACAAAAACAGAACAGAAACAGAAAGTTAACTTTTACTTTACACACACAGCTGCAGCAGTGGGCTTAAAGTAAGCTTAAATAGTAAAACCAGGTCCTCTTTCTCTACCTGTAGCTTCTCCTATGCATCACTTCCTGTATCCAAATATGGCAATTCCACTCCAGAGGAACTGTCACACTTCCATAACGGCTACAGGAAGGATTCCTCTCAGACTAACACACACACACTGCAAATATTCAAAAACTGTAGCGTATTTCCTTTCTGAAGTAAAAACCACAGCGATAACAAAACTACACAGACAGTGAATTAGAGACAGAGACATAAAGAGGTAGAGAGAGAATCAGGGGCAGGAAGAGAGAGCAAGAGCGTTGAGATTTTGCTCTGACTGCATGCCCACCCTCCCTCCCCCCCGACACGGGGTCGACAATGAGAACACATTTCCTGTAAATGAACCTTGCTGAGGAATTACCGTGGTTGTAACTGACAGCTGACGTGTCTGGGGAACCATCATGGAGTCTTATCTCCACTGGAAAATAACAAAATGAGTGTGTCTCTGAGGAGAAAAACCACCAGGCAGACGTGATTTGTGTCTGACTACGTCAGACTTTGTTTAGATATTGAAGTGTTGAGTATAAAATAACCCAAAACTGGTGAAAACTGGATGTGTCACTTATCTATTTGCTGCATATGTAAACCAAACCCCATTTGTGGCACTGTTATGACATATGTTTTCACCTTTAGGGTCTTAAAGGAGACATATCATGCTCATTTTCAGGTTCAAACTTGTATTTTGGGTTTCTACTAGAACATGTTTACATGCTTTAATGTTCAAAAAACACATTCTTTTTTTCAAACTGTCTGACTGAATATACCTGTATTCACCCTCTGTCTGAAACACTCTGTTTTAGCGCCCGTCTCTTTAAGACCCCCTCCCAAAAAGCTGAAGTGTCTGCTCTGATTGGCATGCGAGAAAAATATTTGATAAAAATACAGTCTAATGAGCCTGCATGTGCAGCCCAGTCGCACAGCAGTTTGTGAAATAGTCACGAAATTGAATGTATTGATTCGTTTACATAGACAAAATTTTGTATTTTTTTCGTGATGTCAGCACAAAATCAGTTCGTATGTAATCCACATAATTGTGAACCGGTACTGACTTTATTTTGAAAAGACTGGAGCGTGTTGCTTGACGCATAAAACGCATAAAAAATATGCAGATGAAAATCGTGCTGAGCGTCACGAAAAAATAAGGGAAATTTGTGTGTATGTACACGAATCAAATAGATTCAATTTCGTGACTATTTCACGAACTGCCGCGAGACTGTGTTGTCATGTGACCTAGGTAGGGGAGCCAAATCTGAATGGCTTGTTGAATCACATATTTTCTGATCCAGACAGCCCACAAAAACTGACTGGGCTGTCTTATTTCACAGTTCGTGGGTCGGTAGCCACTCCAGATACCCAAATGTGTGTGCACAAGCACTGAAAAAGGGAGTTTTTCATGATATGTCCCCTATAACATAAAGAGTCCCTTTGGATTAAAACTAGCATCCGAGATATCCCAAAATAGGACGTGACCTACTGCACAAGCTACTGCTCGTGTGCGTAATAATGTAGTTTGCAATGTGGTTACATCATATTCGGCCTCTGTAATCAGGCCTCATTCAGTATAACAACCTTAAAGTTCACAGGTTTATTGCCCTCTTACCTTCCCCTTTTTGTGTTTGTGTTGACTTTCCGCTCTGCTCCAGTAGATATTGTATCAATGGCGCCATAACACCTAACTGTTTCCTCCATTCGCTCAATGAGGAGTTTCTTTCTTGGAACAAAGGTTGACTTAAATAAACTTGAGTTTACTTGACCATGTGCTTGTTTCTTTGCAGTGTGTTTGACTGCACAGTGACGGAGTATACAAAGTAAAGTATGTGTCGCTGCTGCTGCTGTAGGTGTTGCACTTCAGCCTGCTTCAAATGGACATTACTCAAAGTTTCACGTCCGGTGAAAGCTGTCAAAATGCCACTATTTCAGATGTGTCGTGAGAAAATGCGTACGTGTTTACTTCTGACCTCCTCACTTTCTAACTGGTTCTCAATACTGTAAACTGAAAGGTGCCACGATAGAAACAGCAGCCATCAGATGAATAATTGTAGGTTAACCGCATCAGCACACAAGTAATGTAAAAAATAACTTCACTGAGACTCTCAAACTAAAATTTGCAGGTTTCACACTCCAATAAACAGGCAAAGACAGGAAATCCCTCAGTTGCTTCATTGACTTCTTGTTACAGGGAAGAAACTTTACCAAATCAAACCATAACCAATACAGATGACATAAACCTGCAGCGGAGTGGTTTTGCAAAGCACACTTGATACCCAAGTTGATGAAAAGAACCACTAAATGCCAGAAGGTATCCCAGATACAGACAACCTACAAGATATCCCTTCACTCCCTCAAACAGGTCTTAACTGGTAACCAAATCAAGGCAGGTAAGGACAATCTCAGACAACTTATCTGGGGACAATTCCACACATTAAGTAAGAGAAAGTGGACATCAGAGACGAGACAAACAACAGAAAATGAAGGCAACAACACAAAGTCTAACGGGAGAGCGAAGTAAGAACTTACATGACATCCCTCTGTTCCCGAATACACATCCTGACGCTCGGCTTGGAGCTCCGTGCAAATGACTTCTTCTTCCTCAAGGATGGAGCGGACATGTCGGCGGACATGACGGCGGCAGAACGACGCAAAATACCACCATACTTTTCAACCGCGTGGAGCGAACGGAGCACGGATGGAGGGCAGAATGGATAGAGATGCAGATTCAAGATTAGAGGAGTGGTTGGATTTGGAAGAACAGAGCAAGGATACAACAAGATGGAGGAAAAGATGAATAGAGTGACTGAAAATAGAAAAAATAAACGAAAGAAGTGGACGGACGGGAAGATCGAACAATCAGTCGTGTTGGTTAGGAAGTCTGTTGGAGGTCTGAACCCCTGATACTCTGCCAGCGGTTTCCTGAGGTCGGCTACTCCTCCAGCCTCGGCTTCTCATTGGTCGATCGGCTGCGACATATTCCTTCCTGCTTCCTCAGAGCTAGTATGTGATTGGCTGCCGGATACAACCCACACCACACACACACACGCGCTTCACACTCGGACACACAGGACCTGAGAAAGAGGCTGGGGGGATTTCCATCCCTTAAGACTGGAACAATACATAGGTCAAACACACACACACATGCACGCACACATAAACATATATTGACACGGCCACAAATACGATCTAAAACGTAACTCTTCCTGTGTTGGGTCGCAGGAGAAGTTTCTATTTTGTAAAACGTGAAGTGTGTAACTGCAAGTGATCTACTGTAGACGGTCTCTAACTACTTTCCTGTGTCCTTATTATGTCCTCATACACACTTTACATTATATATGTACCATATATAGATCCTGCATCCATCTTGTAGACCAATTAACATCTTCCTATTCAGCTTAAACACATTCTCTAGGGTTGTAAATTGGAAGAATCAGTTGGTATGTGAAGTATTTTCCCTACTACAAATTCCTGTTTGAAAGATTAGTTTGAATCATTACCTTAATGTCTCCAGAGGCCTGTACTACGAAGCGAGTTCAACGTACCCGGGATATCTCCTCGTTATCTGTCTTAACTAACCCCTAACAACCGCGATCTCGCTAAACGGTCCTACGACGGTGGTTATCAACTCGGTAAGTCAACCCAGGGTTTCTCAGTCTGGTGATGAGCATGATCACATAAAAAGGGGCGGGGTTTGCAACATCTGACCAATCACAAACATGGACAAGTCTACAGACTTGCAGACAGACAGGCAGAGCAGCAGATTTTACAAAGGAAGAGCAAACTATATTAGACAAATACGAAGAAGTTAAACTCATAATCTAGTCTAAAAATAACACAGTTGAAGCTGCCAAATATAGGAAGGGCATCTGGCAAAAGAAAAAATTGCCGATGTGTGAATGCGTAAATTAACAGATTTATTAATTTAACGGAATACTCAAAAGTCAGATATAGTTGTCTAGATGTGGCAGTGATATATAAATAGATATAAATAGGGGATATTCGTGGGTGCTCATAAACCCATTTTCATTCACATATCTTGAGGAAAGAGGTCAAGGGACCCTTTTGAAAAAAGGCCATGCCAGTTTTTCTTCGCCAAAATTTAGCGCACATTTGGTGCGTTATTTAACCGCCTTCATACCTCTTTCATGTGATGCCAGTATCTTCACTCTAGCTTTAAAATTGTGTATAAATACAGTACTGGCACAAGTTTGATACAGCAACAAATTTCCCTCAGAGAAGTTTGACAGTGACAACTGAAGGTGCACTTTGCAAGCGAAAACATTGATAGAGGAGAAAAACAGCTAAAATGTTGGAATACACCGAATTCGATTCCAAGGAGGTTAAACCCCTCAAAAGATTACCATCTCAGTTCACAGGAAGATCTGTTTAAATGTGAACTGAAGGATAGCGAGGCGAGGCTCACTCAAAGTGAAACTGAGGGGAGAGTCCTCCTCGGAATCAAAAAAGGACTCGCTGTCTAGTTTTCTCGATCGGCTCCGAGAACAGGAGAACAGCGACTGGAGCCAACACAGGAGGAGGAAGCCTAGAAGGAAACACCCGAGGCTCCCGAATAGCGCCCTGCTGGAGAACAACACTCTCCCGAGGAAGGCATAGAAATCAAGAGCTTTCCTTGTAGCTGAGCTTCAGGGGCAAACGCGGAGAAATACCACCCTCGTGGCTGCTCTGGAAAAGGCTCAGCAGGAGCTCAAGACTGGACAGCTCCAGTGGCAGGAGGACAAGGCACAGGTGGAAGAAGAGCTGGAGAAGCAGAGAGTTGAGACAAAGAAGATGGCAACAGCAGTCAAATGGGCTGAACACTTGCTGCGGACTGAGCCCTGCATCTGCGCTAGAAAGAAGAAAACCAGAAGATCCTCTGCCTGGTCCATCCAGGAAAAGTTCAAGAAAGGCCGATAGAGTAGAAGAGGAGAGAAGCAGCAAGAAATCATCTTACGAGTTTGCAGACAGCAACTCTGACACAGTTACCATCACAACTGACCTTCTAACTTCTAACCACTGTCCCAGCTAAAACTGTGAGGTGTTACACTAAAGTTAGAATTTGAAACAAAGAGCAGGTTCTCTTGCTGCTGCTGCATCAACGGGTTTAAGATTAAAGGTCAACAGAGACTGTATATCTGATGGTATACAGTCCTCCGTACTCAGTAACACTTGACAGATTATGTCCACGGGTTCAGGCTGGCGCCATACAGCATTAGAATGAAGCAGTTGTACGATCGTCTTACTAAAGATAGAAAATTTAGTCTGAGAGATAGAGTTTTATCCCTGTAATTTACGTTCAATTTGAGCATCTTCACAGTGTGATTCTGCAATTTTCCTGAACACAATTATGTGATAGAAAAAGCCCACTCAGGTGGCCTTGTTTGTTACGAAGGGTATTGATGGTGAAATTGATTGAGGTGCCTTAGAAGCCTCATTGCCACATCCAATATCGGTTATCTTTGAGACATGATGCTGCTATTTTGGTGAGTCGATTAAACAATTAAGTTCTCAATAATTTGCAGATGTTGTTTGGACATTTGAATGATAGAAAAAGGAATTAACTGATAAATCTGACAAAGATTTCTTCTTTTCTTTCAGATTCTCCAACATGCATGTGTCTAATACCAACCCGATCTCATGGGAAGGCGTATAAATAGCACGACAAGGACATTCCGCGTGTCATGAGGACACATTTTAGGCTTTTTACGTATCATTTTTATGACACTTTTTCTCGTGTCATTACGCAACTAAACTACGGTAACATCCGCAGTTAGGTTTAGGCAACAAATCTACTTAGTTAGGATCAGGAAAAACATCACGGTTGGGCTTAAAATAAGTACTTAAGCTAAGTAAAATATAAACAGAAACAACACAACGTAATTACAGAAAACACATCACAAACGTCACTACCTTACGTCACTTACCAAAAAGACAAAGTTTTTGAACACTAGTCTCCTTGTTGAAAGTCATGTGTTTGTTGGACCAATCCACCTTCCCACTCGCCCATTATACCCAGTCTTTCTCGCTTTTTATTCTAGTCACTAGCTTTGAGCGTGGCATATTTACGCGAATGCATTTACATTAGGGCTGTCAATCGATTAAAATATTTAATACACACATTTTTATCTGTTTAAAATGTAGCTTAAAGGGAGATTTGTCAAGTATTTAATACTCTTATCAACATGGGAGTGGGCAAATATTCTTTCTTTATGCAAATGTATGTATATATTTATTATTGGAAATCATTTAACAACACAAAAAATGACAAATAATGTCCAGAAACCCTCACAGGTACTGCATTTAGCATACAAAATATGATCAAATCATAACATGGCAAACTCAAGCCCAACAGGCAACAACAGCCGTCAGTGTATCAGCGTGCTGACTTGACTATGACTTGCCCCAAACTGCATGGGATTACGTGGGTACCCATAGAACCCATTTTCATTCACATATCTTGAGGTCAGAGGTCAAGGGACCTCTTCGAAAATAACCATGCCAGTTTTTCCGTGCCAAAATTTAGCGCAAGTTTGGAGCGTTATTTAGCCTCCTTCGTGACAAGCTAGTATGACATGGTTGCGTTATAATCGCATTAACTTTGACAGCCGAAGTTTTGCAGTCATTACAGGCTACATGGCGTACACATGACACACCAAAAGCAAGAAACAAAGATCTTATTGTATGCTAAATGCCATTATCGCATTATCTTGTACGCCATTCATATGCCTTTTTGTGCAACCGGGCTGCTAATAGAGATTGATGCCTAGCCAATCCAACAATGTTTCTATTGTGACAGTGCAGGGAATCATGGATGTTTGGAAGCTGAAGTTAAATACATGTTGGAGCATAACATCACTGAACCTCGGATTGTCATGTTAACACCTGGGAAAGATCATCTTGAGTGACTAACTTTCACAGTTTAATAGTTTGTTTTGCACATGGCTGACAAATGAACTTGGTCAACTGCAAGTCTGCAAAAAGCCACTGTGATGTATTTGTGTAAGGTGGTTGACCGAGAGGAAGTTTGATCGGTAAATGCTAAAGAGGAGGCTGGTGCCTAGTGTTTGCTGCATCCTGTCTTAATCGCCCTGCTCAGCTCCAGTTAGATGTCATTACGATTGGTGCTGGAGCTGGAGGGGGTTGATCTGTCAGTCAGCTATTTTTCCAAGATCAATTAAATGATTCCATATTTGAAAAAGAATTGCTTTATAGCTTTTCTTTTAACCGTATGTTAAGTCTGGAATGTGATCATTCAGATCAAAAGAGGAAACAAAGCCCCAACCAGCAATTTATGACAATGTCTTTGAAACATTATATCTTTGTGAAGTACAAAATATTAGAAAATAGAATTACATAAAAGACGAAAATGTCTTTGCAGATCTGTCAAGTGTGAAAAACATAAAAATAAAGATAAACAAGTTAGTTAGTTAGTTCAGACTACAGATTCTATATACAGTATGAGCCCATAAGGAAGATCTGCACGGCTGTAGCAGTACAGTTTGTGTGACATATGATATTTATATTAGCGAGTGGACTACTGGTTCCTGTAACAGTGAGTCATCTGCCCAGTCTGAAACCACAAGGCCTTTTGTTTATCATGCAACAACGACTCAGTCAGCTTACTGCCCAAACTGTAGTGACTAATATCACACTTATCTGAAATCAGTGTGACCTGGCAGTGCAGTCATTGGTGTTGTGGAGACGGAATCGCAACTGTTTCTTCTCCTGCTGGTGTCCGTTCTTCATTCTAACACCGCTAATCGATCAGTGAACAGTCCACTAATAACCGTTAAGCCTTGGCTAGCCGGGTAGCATTTTGTAACCCTTTGTCAAATCTGAATTTAGTCTCGCATTTCGTCTTACAACAGAAATGGCTAACATACACTACGAGACTTTGAAAAGACTTTGAAAAGACTGAAGTTGGACACCCTCTCACAACTAAAGACAATGTGTCTTAAGTCTCAGAGTTTTTAGTCACGGACTAAAAATATTTTGCAAAGACTGGAGATCTTGCAGGGTCACTATTTACAAGTTCTACAACTAGATTCCTTTTGAGATGATGTCACATCTGCTCCTGGTGGAAATTTACAAGAAGAAAAACTGTTGAGAAAGAAGTGGACAGAAATTGCTGCAGCCCTCGAAATCCCCGTTGAGTATACTATAGCTAGCTAGTTAACCACTGTCCCAAATGGGGCTACTTGCAAGCTAACATCAGCTACTGCTAGCTTCAATCATATAAATCAACACACACGCACAAACATGTATATATGAGAGAAAGAGAGGGCAAGTACGGCAGCTAGATTTGTTTGATTGAAGCCAGTGACAATGTTTGCGTCATTGAACGTACGATAATATTAAACTTGTTTGATTTTGCTTGAAAAGTCGCTTGGTGTAAGGTCAACACAAGTGTCAACACATGAACCTCAGAATGAAAACAGACAGTCAAAGGTGACTGAACTGGACGAGTGCAAATCCGCGGTAACGGAAACATGGCGGTGCAACATTGTGGACTCCGTGAAGAGGACCCACTCCCTATGTAGATGTTAAGAGCTCATTCTAAGCTAACGAAAACACAACAATTCTTAGTTTCAGGTGATTAAACACTAAACAAAACATAGTTATGAATATTACACTCCATTTCTGCTAACAGATCACCCAAAATGTTACACACTGGTCCTTTAAGAGTGATCTCTTGTGAACTAAAAACACAAGAAATTAGACAGTGTGTTTATGCGTTAGCTAACGTTACCTGCTAGTTAATAGCCATACATTCAAGGCTAATGGTGCCTTCAAATAAAACTAGTGAGGTCGTAGTTACTACATGGGAAGTCGTGGACACAATATGGTTGGCGTTTAAGTTTTAAGTCGTGAGAACATCGCTGCTAGGCAACGGCAGAATTAATGTTATTGTCTGCGTCTGGAACAAGCCCCCAGGAAGTGCGCCGGTCGACAATCCAGACTTTTGTATTTGCCAAACGGTGGTACTGCAACTTCCGTGTCAGTCACGTGATGCTGTTGGGCCCAAAAAAACTTTTTCCCATAGACTTACATTGGGAAAGAGACGTCTGTAACTCAGCGGATAATATTTTTTGAGGTGAATCAACTTCCCAGTACGAACACTCTAATAGCCCTTATTTAAAAAATTCAGTTTTTAAAGTTGTCAAATGCACTAATAGCTGAATCCAGAGTTATTTCCCTTCCTCCATTCATGTGAGTGAGACCCAGACCGAGGCTGGAGCGCAAGCCGTGACGACGGCGTGACGTTGGGACCCCGTGACCGAGTCATGTGACCGAGCGGACGCTACTGCGCATGTCCCAGTTGCCCAAGAT
>CAKAKR010059958.1:21008-44410 GCA_916700685.1 Adelosebastes latens
TAATCGATCAGTGAACAGTCCACTAATAACCGTTAAGCCTTGGCTAGCCGGGTAGCATTTTGTAACCCTTTGTCAAATCTGAATTTAGTCTCGCATTTTGTCTTACAACAGAAATGGCTACCATACACTACGAGACTTTGAAAAGACTTTGAAAAGACTGAAGTTGGACACCCTCTCACAACTAAAGACAATGTGTCTTAAGTCTCAGAGTTTTTAGTCACGGACTAAAAATATTTTGCAAAGACTGGAGATCTTGCAGGGTCACTATTTACAAGTTCTACAACTAGATTCCTTTTGAGATGATGTCACATCTGCTCCTGGTGGAAATTTACAAGAAGAAAAACTGTTGAGAAAGAAGTGGACAGAAATTGCTGCAGCCCTCGAAATCCCCGTTGAGTAGGCTACGCCATAGCTAGCTAGTTAACCACTGTGCCAAATGGGGCTACTTGCAAGCTAACGTCAGCTACTGCTAGCTTCAATCATATAAATCAACACACACACACAAACATGTATATATGAGAGAAAGAGAACACACATGAACCTCAGAAAGAAACCACGCAGTTACAGACAGTCAAAGGTGACTGAACTGGACGAGTGCAAATCTGCGGTAACGGAAACATGGCGGTGCAACATGGCGGACTCCGTGACGAGGACCCACTCCCTATGTAGGTGTAAAGAGCTCATTCTAAGCTAACGAAAACACAACAATTCTTAGTTTCAGGTGATTATACACTAAACAAAACATAGTTATGAATATTACACTCCATTTCTGCTAACAGATCACCCAAAATGTTACACACTGGTCCTTTAAGAGTGATCTCTTGTGAACTAAAAACACAAAAGATTAGACAGTGTGTTTATGCGTTAGCTAACATTACCTGCTAGTTAATAGCCATACATTCAAGGCTAATGGTGCTTTCAAATAAAACTAGCGAGGTCGTAGTTACAACATGTGAAGTCGTGGACACAATATGGTTGGCGTTTAAGTTGTAAGTCGTGAGAACATCGCTGCTAGGCAACGGCAAAATTAATGTTACTGTCTGCGTCTGGAACAAGCCCCCAGGAAGGGTGCCAGTTGACGATCCAGACTTTCGTATTTTGTATTTAAAATACTTTTTCCCATAGACTTACATTGGGAAAGAGACGTCTGTAACTCAGCGGATAATATTTTTTGAGGTGAATCAACTTCCCAGTATGAACACTCTAATAGCTCTTATTTAAAAAATTAAGTTTTTAAAGTTGTCAAATGCACTAATAGCTGAATCCAGAGTTATTTCCCTTCCTCCATTCATGTGAGTGAGACCCAGACCGAGGCTGGAGCGCAAGCCGTGGCGACGGCGTGACGTTGGGACCCCGTGACCGAGTCATGTGACCGAGCGGACGCTACTGCGCATGTCCCAGTTGCCCAAGATCCGCCAAGATACGGGTACTTTTCCAGACGGAAGTCGAGCCATTTAGGCGCCAATGAGCAACTCTCATATGAATGACCGGGGCCCCGCCTCCAACACTGTATCCAGTTCTTTTAATACATCCATGGTCTGGAAGCCACAGAGGCTAACAATTTAGCAAGCTAGCAAGCAGGTAAGATAATGCTTGAAATGCAGAAGCATAATGACAGAGGAAAAAGATGAGGCCGTTGGGAATATCAACATTTCCTCAGACATAGTGTAAAATAACGGAAAAAAACTTTGACTAATATTACAATATGTTAACCTATTGTGCACCGAAAAATGACCTTCCATGGCCCCCGCCATTTCTGACTACATCAACAAACATGTCACAACTCGTAAACTCTGAGCTTTCAGAAACTTTCCACTTAAGATAAGATATTCCTTTATAAGTCCGGCAGTGGGGAAATTTGCAGTATAGAGCAGCAAAGGGGATAGTGCAAAAAACAAGATGCATCAGCTAACACAGTAAAAAAAAGAGCTGAACAAAGTGTAACAAAATATGAACCATTTAAATAGAAGGAAGTATAAAAATAGGTGCAGTATATACAGTTTTGACAATAAACAGACTATTAACAAAATTGCACAAGTGGAAAATGACGAGTTAGTGAATACCACAAGAGAGGGGCGTTCATACGGACTCTTCTAGTGACCACGGTAAACACGACCCCATTTGAAGGCAGCATTTGTGTTGGCATATTGTTAGCTAAAGACATCATTATGTGGGGAGGTTAAGTAAAGCCTGGTTCAGGACTGGCACATCCACCGTGGAAGTTCGTCTTAACACGGTCTCGGATGATACCATATCAAAGTTTAGAGCAACGTTAACGGCTCTGTCCTACTCTGGATGGGATTCAGAGTTTCCATATCACATTGCATAAGAGCTAAACTGGTTGCGTAGCTTTTCTCTCTGATTCATGAATTGGTCCATTAAAACCAACAAAAACAGAATATGAACTCAGCATATAAACCAGAAAAAAAGGTCATCTGAATGGCATGTCTGTAGAGAGCAAGCTAAACACAACAAGTGTTTAAACAAACCTAGCAGCAATCCATTAAAATAGAAAATAAAAGCGCACATCTTGGATAGAGTCTTGTTAAAATGTTTTAATTAAACTCACCCATGGAGTGCTGCGTCAGCTGTGTAGCTCCTCTGTCTGTCATCAGTGGTTTGAGCCCTGCATTGCTCCGCTTCAGCCCAGTTAAGTTCACTTCCTGGCTTGCCGCTTCAGAGCTACTGTATAAAGTGTCATGACACCCTCCCTTCAACCACAAGAGAAACTGGCTGCAGCGCTCATACAAACACAGACAGGCAGACACACAAACCAGTAAGCCAATATAAAAACAAGAAACATGGCTGAACAAGCACTCCTTAGCTGCATTAACCGTTTTATGGTGTTACATTAACCTTAATTTGCCACATTTTGGTAGTTGGGTTGCTTGAATCCTCACCAGAAATCACAATATCGTGAGAACATTGTGTATGCGTGTATCAAGTTTCACTGGCTATATGACTGCAGCCAGATCATCATGACTTCCCCTTTACAGTGTAGACGGACCACTCCTTCTAACATCTGGTCAGCAATTATGTCATAAACAAACACACACACACACAATAGTTAACCTGTAGCCTATTTAACTAAGTGTGTTTTGCGGTGACTAATGAGAGTCTGAATACCCTCCAGGTAGTGTTTATTACATCCAAGTGTTGGAGAGAATGAGCATGTTGTTGTGAATGTGTTGCTATAGAGTGCTACAGGGTTGACACATTATTGTAGGCCAACCCAGACGTTAGAATTGCACGGGTTCCCTCGACAAAAAGCCCAAAACTTGCACGTGTTTGGCCACTGTTGTTGTTACCATATATCAGACCAGCACATACAGGTACTTCGAAAAAAAAAAAAGTCAAGGCCGCGCCCTCTTTCGGGGGATAGAAAACCGAAGATCTCATAGACCTCAATGCAATTTGACGTATGTTTGGATTCGGTCACGGGGTCACAGCCGTCACGCCGTCATCGCGGCTTACTAACTCTGCGTCACATGAACGGAGGACGGGAAATAACTCTGGATTCGGCTATAAGTGCGTTTTTTACAACTTTTAGGAGCTAACGATTTAAATAAGGGCTATTCAAGTGTTCGTACTGGGAAG
Organism: Adelosebastes latens; assembly: GCA_916700685.1. Classification (NCBI taxonomy): domain Eukaryota; kingdom Metazoa; phylum Chordata; class Actinopteri; order Perciformes; family Sebastidae; genus Adelosebastes; species Adelosebastes latens. The sequence continues at coordinate 24,606 of CAKAKR010059958.1, forward strand.
TTGATTTACCTTAAAAAAAAAAGTACCCCCCCGAGTTACAGACGTCTCTTTCCCAATTTAAGTTAATGGGAAAAAGTATTTTTGGGCCCAATGGCATCACGTGACGGACACGGAAGTTGTAGTACCACCATTTGGCCACTAAGAAAATTGGCATCAATGACCGGTTTCTTCCTGGGGGGCTTGTAGGCTATGTGACAAGTTGGGATGAGAACGTGTTGCTGGGTCTGACCGCGGGCCGATCGCTGCCAGAAGCTCCACTGGAGTCTGAGCTGAAGGAGTTTCCGATGAACCTGCATGATTTTGTCTGATTTTGCGCGGAATACGACCCGGTGGCACTGATGATAGGCATTAAGATTTAAAAAAATATACATTCTCGCTGGTGATCTCATTTGCTTATCATATAGAGTCATCAGTATGAAATTGAAACTGTTTCATAACCAGTTAAAAGTTCCGCATAGTAACTTTAACCGGTTGCGTCGACCATGAATCCGGCTTTAGGCCCGCTTTCAGCAATGCCAAATCATCTCTACTGTCTCATGTATTGTCAACGGTTTTGTTTATCTAAAAGGCAGACTGCTCATCCTGCAGTAGCATTTATGGGGTATAATTTTAGTCACTCTAGAATATGAACATCAGTCATTCGACAGGAAGAGTATATTTACTGCGGCTCTTCTTTGTCAGAGCACAGGGAGTAATCACACCGTCTCTATGACTGTATGGCAGCTACAGTGAATGAAACCGAACCCTCCTCGACCGCAGCTCGTCTGCCTGCAGCGTCTGTGTAGTCTGGATCACTTTGCCACAAGATAAACAAATCCATCTTCTAAAACACTCCATCTTGGTGCTGAGATTTAAACAAAAAGTAGAGCTAGTAATATTTACCTTTCTCTCTCTCTTACACACACACAATCCTAACTGTTACAAAGCTGAAATGAGAGTTTTAAATACCTTTGCTTGGATGAGCAAACATGTGGTGATACAGACTTGCTGTGTTTAAACTCCTGCCTTCTGTAGCTGCTTGGTTTAACAGAAAGCCAGAGACTTTTAGAGAAAACCATAGACACGCCCATGAATACAGCCTGGTGACCACAGCCGTTTCAGAAATGTTGGAGCAATAAAGAGGACCAAAATGGCAAAAAGTAAGAGCAAAGTACACCTCAAAATCTTATTCATGATCTCACCTGCAGATACCTGTCACAAATATGTTCTTGTTGGGCTTATCTTGTTTTCTTTGTGGGAGAATATCAACAATTCTGCACTACTGACAATCCCTATAAAATGCTGTGGTTTTAGACGGGTTTAATTTTCGTTCCTCCATTTCAAAAATAGCATCCAGCTACACAACAGAACCAGCCTGAGTAACCAGAGTAGACACAGCACATGGAATTACAACCAGTTATTATATTTCCTATAGCTCTGCAGTGATATCTGCCATTCTATTCCACTGTATGAACCTCACTTCGTCAGAACTAAAGTGGTAACCCACAAGCCTCTCAGTTTTATTTAGTTTCCCCGTCTTTGGTGCAGAGCTCTCTGCTGTGGCAATGAGCCTCGATGGGAAAGCAAGAAAGAGCGCACACTTGGGCCTACTTTCGTCCTCACGAGGGGAAATTCCAAATATGCAGACTATATATATTAATTCTATGTTGTTGTTTTTTAACGTGTGCATGTTTTTGTGCATGTGTTTCATTGTGAAACTGATAGCAGTGACTGTGTTTACATGCACGATAATATTCCATTATTACTCAGAATTTGATGAGACATGTGGGATATGCCGATATTATTCAAGTTTGAGGAGCACTCTTTGGACATGTCTACAACACATTCGGAATATGCTTCTCAATTGGGGTTTTTACGGCAGTTTGCGACACACAGCCCCACGGCCTCTTGACTGTTTACGCCCAGCTCTGTGCGTTGTACACATGGATGTATAAAGAGAACTGGATACCGCGTTGGAGGCGGGCTCCCGTTCATTCCTACGAGAGTTGCTCAGTGGCGCATGAAGCCAAAATGGCTCGACTGCCGAGTGATAAATTACCCGGATCTTCCGCATCCATTGGGCACTAAAATCAGGCGTAGCAGTGTTTCCTTTAACTCCTCCTCCCATCCCGCGGTCCAGCCTCGGTCTGGGTCTCATTCAAATGAACGGCAGCTAATTTGGTTATTAGTGCATTTTACAGGGCTTAATAATTTAAATAAGGGCTATTCAAGTGTACTGAGAAGTTGATTTTCATCAAAAAAAGAACTACATGGTTGGACTTAAAACTTCTACATTTGGACAGTGAAAATGACACTGAACTTTGTGAACATCGGACATGAACTAACAGCTGATTGTAACGTGACGCACGGGACACGAACAGCTGTCTCCTGGATGAAAGTCTGTGTTTGTTGGACCCTTTGGCCCAGTGTGTCTCTTTTCGCTCTTTAAACTACTAAGGGTTGAACTACGGTCCAAATGTAAAATTAGCCTTTCTGAGGCTATCGCATGGTTAAATCAATTATTTTTATGAAATTGTATTTAACGAAAAAAATTGCCACCTTGCAATTTTTAATAGCCCCCTCAGTCACCTCAAACTGTCGCCTGGCCTGGTTTGTCTACAACATAGCCAAACAATATTCAAATATATTGTGCTTGAAATAATTTTTTTTTTATTTCTGTGTGGGAGTTACCAAGCAATAACTGATTTGCATGTTGCAGTTCTCGTCTGTAGAAGGGAGATAAGAAAGATGTACTGTAGGTGTATGTGCAAATATGTGGTGGGTAAATGTGGGGAGGTGGGTGTTATGTAGCGGTACTGCAGGTAAGACAACAGATGGGTTTAGAAACTGCTCAGGTTTCTCATCATTCAACAAACGATGTCTGACATTTGTTTTATGTTTCGGGACTGCCTTTGTACAGTATGATGATTTATGCCCTTTTGTGTTTATTCATCCATACAATTTAGTATTCAAGAATTTCATTTCAGACATGCTTTGTAATGCAGGATGACAACCGCTCCACCTGTCTTAATCTTTGCTAATAATAACAATAAATAATTTCAGACAGGCTATAAAAGCTATTTCTATATAATTAACCTAATTAACCATAACCTTGTCTGTGCTGCAAGAGGATGTCGGGACACATTTCCTTTCATTCACTTTGAAAACTTCTACAATTATTCCTGTTTGCAGGTTTCAAAATGCAAACTAAACTCATTTTGTTTCAACTGCATGATTTTTAATCCCGAAAGGGTTATGATAAGTGTTGTGGAGTACGTATATGTTGAATGCTGTGTACATAGATAAGATAAAATAAATCTTTATTGATTCCCAGTGGGGGAATTCTGTTGTTGCAGCAGCACAAGGACAGAATTAGATGGAAATAGAGGAAGAGGAAGTAAAAGAAACAAATAATAAGAGGTAAAGACAAATCCGGCAACTGCTTTGTGTGTTCCGCGATCTAGCGGCAAGTCGTAGTGACTCTACTGTCTGCTAACGTGTTAACTGTCTGTGGTTGCTCGTAGTAACTTACATAAATGGTTGGCGTAGATAATAAACACAGATGAGTATGTATTTTAAATGGATTCAAGTAAAATTGAAGGCTTTTACAAGGACACTTACATTCATGTTTACCAGTAGCATTCTCCGGACTCGGATATGGTTTTTCACATAGATAGCGAGTCCGCCACCGTTTGTGTTTGCCATGTGAGGGCTGTTTGTGTAGCAAACATTTCTATTCCGTTTAAACATGTTGTAATCTTCTAAATGGAGACTTTCGGAGAAAAAAAAAGATCTTTGGAGGTGAGTTTCTGTTAGACATAAGACATTTGCGAGATGCAGTTCATGGTGACTTTTGATGTCAGTGATATGAGATGGAAGTCCTTCTGTGTTATGATGGACGACTGTCAGAGAGTCTGGCCTGTTTAATGCTGCTGTGATGTGAAGTAGAGCCATTACATGTTCTAATGAAGCTTCTGTCATATTAGCGAGAGCTGCGTTAATTTCTGGGTTGGCATATATTTTTTACTCCTCCATATCTAGAATGTGTAGTCCGCTAAGAGAAGTTACTCTGCTGAGAGCTACATAGGCCATGCCATGTTCAAAGATGTTTTTCAGTGATACTACTGCTGAGGAACCTTGAACCTTGTGCAATGTACATGCAAATGCAAGCTTTATGTGAAACTGCCTGTACATCACTCCCTTTTGCTTTACATTCTCCTCCTCTCTGTCTACTGTATGTACACAATATTATCGGCTGCACCTATATTACTTCTATTGACAAGTTCTAGACCAAGTTTATTGACGTGTGGACCACTTTCACTGACCACATGCTGGAAGTGGCTAGGTGTATTTCCGTTTTTTGCACAAAGAACAAGTAGTTTGTATCTCTGGCAAAATGGTCATCGACACAACAAAGCTTAGTTTTGAAATAACTGCAAGGTGTTAATTTAATAGGCCTGTTTTCATCTAGTGCGTTTTCACCGGTGAACAGGGAAGGCCATCTCCTCAAGATTAGGTGTTCTGAAAAAGCTTACTGGTTTGTTTCCTTCAGCGGGGGCAACAGAGTAGATTCCCACACTAAAACTTAATATCTCCTCTGAAACATCAGTTGGCTGTAGACATGACTCAAGAGCATTATCGCCATTAGGCTCATCACCATCCTGTTCCATGAGGTCAGACTGCTCCTGTGGTTGATGGTCATCACATGATTTACTATCAATCATCGTTTTCAGGATAACTTTCTTCCACGGAAAGTGCATCATTCTCAAACTTGTCAATATCCATCAGATCTTCTACATTATAATCACTGTCATCCGTTCTGGCGACCTCATCAGTATCATCATCTTCCTCATCAGGAAGTGTTGGGTCACATAACTCAGCCTTATCTCGGATAGTTTAGGCCAGGTCACAGTTTGGATGAGCTGATGACCTTTATAGCCCAGTCGTCTCTTTAGCTTTACTCTCACGACTTGAGATTGACTTCTATGTCTACGTAAGGCATCGCCCGTTTCCTGCTCTTCAGAGGGGACACATACCAAGTTGCCATGAATGGCTCTTTGTTGACCTTTTGGAAGTGGGATCATTTCTGCAAATGTTGTGCATCTGGCAACTAGATGCCTCTCCAATATGTTTAAATCACTCAGTTCAGCTGAAATATCTGCAAGCACTAAATTATTAGCCGTGGCAAGAGATGGCATTCTACCATTCTTAAGATGATTGCGTGTCGTGAATTTTGGCATTCATCAGTACAAACATGAACGAACCTCCCTGTCGGGCAAGTTTCAGCAACATGTGGATCTTAAACGTAATTTGACCCCTTGATTTGGAAACAATGCGCTGTCATCCATGTGATTATGCTGTCATCTCTGTGGTTATGATGATTGTTTATCCGTCTGTACTTTTGTCTTATTTTTATCGCACAATGCATGTTATTAGTAATTCTAAATGCAAGGTATTTGTTTCCCATGAGTTGTTTCATTGCTTCTTTTTGTTTCGATCTCAATGCAGGGTCACTGGCATTAAGTATTCTATGAATATAATAACGGAAATAAAGTCATCTTTAACTAAGACAAGCAGTGTAACAGCTAATTTTAGCTAACGTTAGGCCTAACGGTTACATTACAAGGCTTAACGGTTGCTGACGTTAGCTGTCGGTTGAATTTAAGAATTTTCCGTTTACATAGTAAGGTCACAGTAAGGAGTCTACAGTCACTCATACCTGCTTCCTCGGGATGTTGGGTACTTCCACAGTTGTCTCATACCACATACCGCTCCCTTAGTAATTTTAATTAATACGCAGATGACACACAAATCTATCTTGTTGACTGAAACATTGACTAATAAAGCAACTAAGGAGACTAAGGAGCAAGTCATTTTTTATTGGAAAAAACATAAATGTATCTTCCTGTAACTGCAAATGCACATCTTTCTGAAAAAAGAGAACAGCTTGTCAGATGTCCATCATTCTTATTTACTTCCTATATTTGAATTCTCAGAATATTACAATTTTGCTTGTTTGTCAAAAATAGAACATGTTTTATGGATGTTTCCGTTAGTGTCGATGGTTTGCACAATTTCTCAGAGCTAAGACAGTTTTTGATCACTCTCTTAACAACATTTAATCATTCTTAGATTTAAAAAAAACATCTTTTGGGGGCAGAGACTTTGCTCACCGAGCTCCCTTCCTGTAAGTTCAGTTAAAGTCTTTAAACTGGATCGAGTTGAAGACAGAGAAGAAGAAAACTGAATGGAAAGTTAAATCTAATAAGCATCATTTTGCCCCCTCAAAGTTGGATTGAAGGGAAAATTGACAGCATGTTTTCAATATCACCTTCAGTTTTACAATATTTTCACACGGCTGGAAGTGATGACGTCTGAATCAGTTTCAAAAGTGTTTTTTTTATTTAAATTTCAAGGTATATTTAGTGCTGACTTGGTTCTGTGAGGGCCATTTCTGTGGGTGGGGGGAGAAAGGGGGGACAGGCTGATATATGTAAATGTCTGTGTGTGTGTGTGTGTGTGTGTTTCCGTGTACACAAGAAGACATACGGCACCAAAATAACCACTGAACTGTTGACTTCCTCTAAAAATGTCGGCTGAGTCACATTCTGACCACTGAGGTCTTTATCGATCCGTTCATTGTTTCACAGAATGGAGTATGTGAATTCATACATGCATGTGAAAATATATTTTAAAAAATACAAAAAATAGAGTGATTCTGTAGTTACAGAGAAAGATCAAATATGTAGAGTTAAGAGCAGCATAAAATCTAATTCCAGACAGCCTCATCTATGTAAATCAATCATTAAATCAACCAATTGTGAAAATATTGATTGTAACTGAGTGTAACTTATTTTGTTTTGCCTTAACCAATTAGGAAGAAGTGACACATGCATCCTGTCAACGTCATTTTCACGCTATATTTGTGGTTATTTTTTCGGCAGCTACTTTTCATGGGTATAGCTAGCTAGACATGTAATCCCACCTACAAAACCCTGATTGGTCGACTGTTTCTCGTACCAGGTGAAACAGCAATGAACACCAGACCTACGGAGAGCCGAAATGAAAACTGAACATTCATTCCGTTCCAAAAATTCAAAACCACATTGACATTTGTAATAATGTAAATAACTATAAAAACTTTTTAAATACTTCCTCAATACTACATTGTGTGGTTCACTCCATATTTGTAAGGATGGTTATTTAAAACAAACAATCTAATGATGTTTATTCAATGCTAATTATCACCTAATTACCATGAAGTGTTACCAAAATGACTTTAAAAGACAGAGTTGGTGAATAATGGTGAATTTACGACCGGGGCGGCTAAGCTGGTGAATTTTCATGGGAGTTGTAGTTTTTTCTTTACTCATAAAGTAATCGTTGTTTAACTAAAATCACAAAGGTTTCAACCTCATCTTCCACTTTTGACTTGCTATAGCCAGCTACCGATGCAAACATGTTACAAGAGTAACCACCAGCTGCCTCTTCAGCCAATGAATGCAAAGCTCCTCTTCTTCTGCGGCGACCACAGCTGTACGTGGCGGCCTTCACAACAGAGGGGCCCGCATATGAACCTGTTCTTAACCCACAACACAACTGCAGTTTTGATGTGACTGTGAACTATATAAAACATTTAACAAGTACTTTATGTACATTTTACTTTGCCAATATATATTTTTTTCAATAGACTTTATTTTAGATTTGTAAACAATACAAAGAGCGATTAAATCAATACATAGGTAAACAGTACATAGGTAATAAAGGGATAAATAAAAACAAACATACATAAAAAATAAAAAAATAACATACAACACAAAACATGCCAGAGGTTACTATAAATAAAATAATAGTAGCTTAAGTCAAAATATTAAAATGGGAGCACAAACTCATCGTTTTACAAGCCTTTTTGTTTTTTGCAGAAGATATAGTCTTAATATATAGTTCCACTTCTTTCTTATTAACATTAAAATGAGGTTTAAAACTCTTGCAAATTTGCATTTATGAATGTAAAACTTTGCGACAATGATAATGAGATTTATTAGAAAATATTCTCTCTCATATACTGTATTGAACCTTAAAAAAGGTTCAAAGTCACAGATAATATTTTCCATGATAAACCTACAAATATCTTGCCACAGTTTACGGGGGTGTATACCGATGGACAATAGTTTCAGTATGGGAATCACACAAGGCACAGCTTTAATCAATTTTGAATTTAACAAAAAAGGACGTAACTGCGTTACATCGATGAATGATTTTAAATGACACTTCTTTAACCTCATTTACCAAAAAGTATTTTTTTACTCTGCCAATATTGTGTATTGGTCCTTTAATTGACGTGTGAGCATTCTGGGATTCCAAAGAAGCTGCATTAAAATAAATGTTGGTTTGCGCGTCAGAGCAGAGAGCCAGTGTGTCTATACGTGTGAACGTATTGTATATGTGTGTGTGTGTGTGTGTGTTAAAGGGGATGTTGCTGTTTCCCCTGTAGTGACAGTAACAAGCGGCCATCCCACGTGTCACATCGCCACTCCTCCCACGCTTCTCGCAGAGAGGAACACACAGCGCTATTATTATCACTGACAGGAAACATGCTGAACCACACCAACGATCCGAGCCGACTCTCACTCAGTGTCTTTGTCTCTCGGTTTCTGACTCATCTCTTCCTTTCTGTTGTTTGGCTGATGCTCTGCCCTTCCAGCTCTCTTTCTCTCTCTCTCTCTCTGTCTTTCTGCCTCAGTAACTTTCTGTTTTAACTTTCAGTAAATTTTTTCCTATGTCTTGGTATGTGTCAAAATGCATCCTGTCCGACTTTTTTTTTGTTTGTCTCGGAACTTTTACTGTAACCTGAAACACCCCTGGTTTACTAATTTGCTGTACTTCCTTGGTATAGCCATGCAGACAGTTTAGGTTTTTGTTTCTTGAGGGTTAGAGATATCCACCTCCGACCACCAACCACCTTCTACTGCCACCTGAATACAATACAGGCAAATTCAATTTGTGTGGTGCTCAAAGCATAAAATAAAATAAACATTTCAAAGGCTCAACACCAAGATAAAATGGTTTTTTTTTCGCATTTACAACTCATTTGTATCCGAAATCCCCCCCAAAAAATTACCTTTATATACTTTACATACTGTTTTACAAACTATTACACCTCTGCATGTATACATAATGATTCATTCTCAATTCCTGTCTACACCTCTGTAAATATATATATATATTTTAGTACTTCCCGTTATTACATACCACATTCCTGTCTACACCTCTGTGTACATACAGTACATTACTTCTCATCGGGCATATACATCCTGTCTACATTCAATTTTCCCATCTGAAATATTATAATATAATTTTGTCTTCCACAAAATTACAAATTTACATTACTATTTTATATTATGTTTATATTTAAGCCCTATATTTTAACTGCACCAATTTCCTGCCTTAGATTGTCATTTGGCTTTTACTTTTACTTGTGTAATTTCCCCATTTATATATTTATATTTTTATGAGAATTGTTTGAAAGAACCTGAGACCAAAGATTTTTATTGCTAAGAACTGCTTTACAGGCATTAACAAATGACAAATAAATAACCTTGAACTTTAAACTGTCTTTACAGCGAGGTACAAGTGAGGCAGTGTGGCATTTATAAGCCTAAATATGTCTTCAATTCAAATCTTCAAATATTAGACCATAAAGGCAGACATTTTTTTGCACGAGTCCATGAATTCAACATCGGTGTTACATCAGATTTATGCTTAGAAGTGTCACAGCATGAATAACCCTTCTTAGTAGTGATTTCTTTTTTACACTGATTAACTGCATAAAAATGTGAAAATAGGTATTGTTTTAGAGTGTTTTGTAATTTGAGCTATGTTTTAGTGTTTTCTTGCATAAAACCACACCAACCTGTGTTAGTTAGCATTCTTTGCCCCAGATTATCCCACATTTCCATGTTCTTGTTCAGTTTTCTTCTCACTTTCTTCAGCACTTATCATAAACATGCAGAGAGAGGGGGAGAAGATCAAACTGACGGAGGAAACCTCGGTGAAAAAACTTTCCAGCAAGTCAAAAAGTCCCCTCACACTTTGTGAACTTTACACTGTGAAGTTGTGTTTTGAATCTAAAACATGTTCACACTAAGTGAAATTATTGTCTTAATATAGAAACAATAATGTTTTTTGAAACAATACATTCTGAGTAACAATATTCATTCAACCTACATGTTATGTTTGAGCGGGTTACTGAGGGTTATAGGAGCCGTGGCTGAAGAGGAAGATGCTGTCCTCTGGTGGCAGATGGAGTACGAGGCCAAAACAATGAGGCTTTCACATGAAGGGGAAAGAACAGCAAATGAGAAATTCAATCAATAGCCTCATCTAGTGGTAAATTACATGTACTCCACACAATGTATAAATCCACAACTTCAACATGACTTCATGCAGACTGCCCTGTCAACTGATTCACTCAGACAATTTAGAAAAGGATAACAATACGTACCTAAGCCTATAGGATGAATACACCATAAACCAGTCTCTCTACTCTGCAAATGCTCTAGGTAGACCTCAATAAGCATACTGTCTTAAAATGTTATCTTCCAAAAAATGATGCACAGATCGCTTTTCGAAACCCAGCTCCAAAGTGTAGAACACAAACCTGAACATTTAAACGGTCAGATAAAAAATATTAACTGGAATAGTAAAATATTAAATCAATCAAAACGAACAACAGCAGGGATGAAAATAAAGTTTTATAACAATGTTATTGTTGTGGCACAAAACGGACTCAAACCCAAATGCACGACACACAGAGTTCGGTTAAAATTAGTTGGGTTTTTCTGGGGTTTTTTTTACATTAAAGTATGAAAACATGTTCTAGAAGAAAGTTAGAAACCCAAAACACAAGTATGCACCTGAAAATCAGCATAATAGTTATACATAAAAACTTTTCCATCGCCATTGCCATCATGGAGTCAAAATTTCAATTTGCCCATTACTTTAGTTATGGCTAAATATCTGCAAAAATAAGTAAATCCCCATCCCAATCAGCCTCAGCTGTATTGTGTGTTTAGTACTAATTAGAAAATACTAGCGTGCTAATACGCTCAACTAAAGCACCGCTGTGCCTTAGTTCACGTAGCAGAGCAGCTAGCATGGCTGTAGTCTCTTATTTTTTATATTTAAAAGTGTATTTGGAGGTTTACAAAAATTTTTCCCAGCGGAGATGGAACATGTTTGATTAAACATCAGGTGTCAACTGCAGTGTGACCTTCACCCAATTATTGTAATTATGACATTAATTAGTGGAATGAGTGCATTTACAGTAATAAGCTTGAATCAGCACCTAAAATGCGTCAAATGAGATCCATCCATCTCTCTTTTTTTCCACCTTCACTGTTTCGTCTCTTCTCGGATCTTCTCAAGCTCTTTGAAACAGATTTTTACAAGCTTTGCTAAAACTTGTCAGGAAATGGAACAAAGCCCGACTGGAAAGCCATCAGTGATTAAAATGGTAGCTTTGTGGAGCCAGTACAGCATCAAATAAAACGGGGAAACCCAATAAAACCCACCAACAAAAGCCAGTGTTTCCTCTAATGAAACTTTTACATGTTGAGTTTATCCTGTAAACACCGTCACAGCGTGACCGAGCAATACGTCTCTGTCTAATGTTCAGCAGGACGCTAATCCCTGAGAAGCTCTCACTCTGCACTGCATAAAAAGGTTAATAATATAAACGGCACAATTGGCAATTAATGTGATAGAAAGTAGAGAAAGAATGACTAATAACTGGTGATCTAAGTAACTTGTTTGCACAAGCTCTAATCTTCCTTAGTTGAAATATGAAAAACATTTTTTAAATCTCAGATGTTAAACATTAAAACAGCAGTAATAAACTTCACCTCAACCTGCATTAAGTGTTTCAACTTTGTCTTAAAGCCAGAATACCACACACATACACAGTAGTTGTAGCTGGCGGATGTACGTGGCCTCCATCCAAACCCTCCTCTGGCAGTTCACAGGTCCACATTCAGACCTGATATTAAAGAGTGTATATTTAGCTACCTCTCTCTCTCTCTCTCTCTCTCTCTCCGTTTGTATAATACTCTCATGTTAACCTCTGCAGGCAGCATTAAAGGACCTTCGGTTCGACGCCGAAATAAAAAACAACAGGTTCCGCAGCCGCCACGCGCTCCTGACGTTGCTTTTTGTCACCGCCCCCCTGCTGCTGCTGTTGCCTACTTTCCAGTCAAGGCGCAGTTCATCTCGGACGTGCCTCTTCCATCTTTGTCCTGTTACCTGAGTGCCACACCCATCGACGCACCTGCTTCCACTCCCCTCATCTGCTCTGCAATTACCTGGCCTTCCCCGCCTTTCCCGCCTCCTCACCTGCATCTCGTTGTCTAATCAGTCATTAGTCAAGAAAGTCACAGGTTGTTGTAAAACTGTTGAAGTATCAGAGTGTGAAAAGACAAAATTAGAAAGACTACACACCCAAAAGTCGCGTAGTGACATCTCTCTTGCTGAAGCTACAATATCTGTGTGTTTCGTACTAGGATGAACTCACACCAGCAACGGGTTTCGCCCGTTTTTTCTCTTCCCGGCTGATAAAAAGACCAGGAGTCGCTGGATAAAACACATCAGGTAAGATAACGTTACATCTGTGCGTGGACACATAGCTAATGTTGGTGACGTATATGTGGGAGAGTATATTGTGCGAGACGAGAGATGTAGTTCACTGAGCGGTTTCACACAAAAATAAGAGATACTACGACAAACCTATGACAAGCTGGGACTCTCTTGACTTTTTGTCAGATGAATGGGACATTTTTCGGACTATTGGGGTTTCTAAATAATGGGGTGTCAGAACGTCACGGCACCAACACTAATGGCAGAACGGCTACCTACTAACTAAAGCTGCCAAGCTGAAGCTAACTTTCATCATTTAGCTACAAACTCTTGTAACAGTAAAGCACTTTATCCGGCAAGCTGACGGCAACAAACTGAGCTAATAATAATGAATGAAGGAAAAGCATATAAATTAAATTAGATTGTTGTCATGGATGATGCACAGTGTAAACAGCTGCATTTATTTGTGAGGAAAGGTGACTGATTTCTAAATGTTCACTCTCTTCTTACTGAACTCTCTTTTCCTCTTTTCTTCATTCAAACTGTTTTTTTTTTTCACTGCCCGCAAAGATTCTCACCTACGTCCACAAAATGACTTGTGGAGTTTAAAATAAACTTGTCTGGGAAAGCAGCAGCCGTCTTTAGTGCAGTTACTCACATGATGATGACATTTAAAATCACGTCAATACCTGCAATGTTACAAAAATAACAAGTAATAACATTAAGTGACTTCTTTAAAAAAATGTTTATATATGTGAGTATTTTTGGGAGGAAAGTCTTCTCCCGAGTCTGACCCAAACCTCTGCTGACGACACCGAGGATCTGAACCGCCCACTCACATAAACAAAGGTGAGGATTTCCAACTACTGGAAAACATCTCATCATCTGTGTGAGCCAAAAACAGGGAAAACATGGTGAAAATAGACTGGCCACTGTCTGTTCTTTCTCTCCATGTTTTCCTTTCGTTTTTTTTCATTTGTCCTTTGTTTCTCTTACACCATCTTTTCCCTCTTTCCTCTTTCTCCTCCCTCTCTCCACATACTGTTGATTCTCTCAATTTCAAATCGGAGTGGTAAAGTTGACTTTGTTTGTGTTCACACATTGCCCAGTTTGGCAACCTGTCCTGCTGCCAAGTTTGACATTTTGGAAGATGGCAAAACAAATGTAACTTTAGCGCTCAGTGTGATGGACTGTGTCTTCTCTTCTAGTGCTCATACCAGTGAGATGTTAATGCCATAAAGTCTTGTTTTAGGTGTTACATAACTTGGGTATTTTCTCACTCCAATTAAACTCGTAGTTATTATTTCTCTGCAAAACAATAAGACTATAAAACTCTGCAGCCATGCTAGCATGCATGTGAGTCTGTAAACAATTAGGACACACTAGATAACCAATTTGTTTAATTGATGAATAAAGAAAAAAAGAAAAAAAAAAGAGACAACTTTACTATTCCACCGTGGGTACCATTAGTGATGAAAAAAGTAGGCTAAGACTATTTGAAAATGCCTACTACATGCTACTGACGAATGCAGTATACGGTACATACTGCGTTCCTGAGTAGTATGCAGTATGCAACAGTTAAAGTGATATATTTTGCAGTTTGCTAGACCAGGATTTAGTCTTTAAACAAGCTCTTAAAGCACTTGACAAAAAAAAAGAAAAGAAAGAAAGCTGGCGAGGCAGTGACCCCGGCAGGCGCTAGCTAGCTGTCACGGCAGTTTGTGGAGCTTCTAAACTCCGAAAACGTTGGAGCAAATGTTCGATTCGCCATCTAATATTGCAAATATTCAAAATCTAGACAGTTGATTTCAAATTATGTTAAGATATCCTGCTAATAGTTGGCAGCACTGCTCTCATCTTTCCTCTACTCCTTCATTCACCGTCCCCTCTTTCTCTGTTTTACAAATAGCATATTTTCAAACCAGCATCCATACCATCACCTCAGCCAGTGTGTTCACAGAGTGAGGTTATTGTAGGTCAGCAGCTCCAGTGAACCACAGAGGCGGGATTCAGGCCACAGATCCAGAAGAGTGCCCATGTAAGGTCACTTCCTCCCCCCCAGAAACGGGGCCTCTTGGCTGGGCTCGCTGACACTGGGAGTGCCAGCGTCCTCTGCCTGGTGGTCTGTAATTACTGTAGGTTGGTCCAATGAGGGCCGGAGTCACAGAGAGCCACGTTAGTGTTAGTTCAGAAGTAGAGCAACTTCCTCCCAAACATGTTTCAAATTAGAGATGAAACACGTGTGTAAACATGTAATCACACGTTCACACATGCACAGGAAGACCATGTTTAAGCAAAATATACGCTTATACTTGCCCATGCCCATAAAGGCTACATGTATGTTCATGGGCACAATGTGGGGAGAATATTTAGGGTTTTCCTGTATCATGAAGCTGGCTCACTTTTAACCTGGGTAAATCACCATGGTAACCAACGTGGCTAATGATGCCTTCAAATGGGGTCCTGTTTACCGTGTTTACTGTGTTTAAGAGTCCATATGAATGCCCCGTCATGTCGTATTCACGACCTCGTAAGTGAAAAGTTTCTGAAAGCTTCGAGTTCAC
Source organism: Adelosebastes latens (assembly GCA_916700685.1). Lineage (NCBI taxonomy): Eukaryota > Metazoa > Chordata > Actinopteri > Perciformes > Sebastidae > Adelosebastes > Adelosebastes latens. The sequence goes on from CAKAKR010059958.1 coordinate 39,779, forward strand.
GACTTGAGACGTGTTTATTGACGTTGTGGCAAATTGCGGAGCCCTTGGAAGTTCAGTTTTCGGTGCATAATAAGTTAATATATTATAATTTAGTCGTGTATTGTTTTTTTTGGTAATTTTATAATATGTCTGAGGAAAATGTTGATATTCCCAACGACCTTATCTTTTCCCTCTGTCATTATGCCTTTGCATTTATTGCATTATGTTACCCACTTGCTGGCTTGCTAAACTGTTAGCCTCTGTGGCTTCTAGACGCCGACAGTAACATTAATATTGCCGTTGCTTAGCAGCTGTGTTCTTCACGACTTAACCACTTGAACGCCACGCATATCTTCCTCATGTTCCCAAAGACTAGATAAAGTATGATAAGAAAATGGCGGTATCGCAGAAACTACAAGGAGCACAGTCAAGTATTTGGTATCTATGAACTCATAACAAGTTGAATATCAAAGATATGCACACATGCAGGGTAAAAAAAACACTTCCTATGGAAAACATTCAATGAACACAATTTTAGCGATTTTCTTCCTCATTTTTCAAAAATCCAGACTTTGACTATTAATAAAAGTGTGATTTTTCATGTGATCTAATAATGTCAAAGTTGTTCTGTTAGATACTTGCCCAAAGTATGTCCAAACCAAATTTCAAGACTTTAGACCAATCAGAACTAATGCTGTGGCATTTTTCCTTATCATACTAAATATAGTCTTTGGCCACAAATGGGTTTAAAGCAGCATTTTAATTGAGAAAAGATAATTATCGTTATTGAAGAACAGGAAATGGCTCATATATCTGTGAAAAAACTGCTGATCCTTACAGAATTGAAATAGAATATAAACATCTTTACTGTTTCTGTTATATTGGTAGAAATGTGCTGACATTTCAGCTGCTCGTCATCAAAGGCACAGTTCAGCACTATAGTGGTCAGTGGTAAATGACAAAGCATGTATGTGTATTCCTCAGTGTTTTCTGAATCTCACTGATGCATTTACAGCACGTCTGAAAATGTATAAACCTCCCAAACCATGGGGCAGTACAGAGACCAGTCAGTCTGGGGTTGAATGGGGTTACAGCTGAGTCAGTCTCAACTGTATCAGTGGTTTTACAGTCATTTCCCAGAACAGATGGCTCCACAGTATGGAGGGTGGAACCTGCTGAAATAAAAAAATAAATGACTCGATAAATAAATAAATATGTCATTAAATGTAGCAAAAGTAAAATTAAGAATAAATGTAGCCATTAATGAATTGATAAAATGAGACATACATTTTTTATTTATTTATCTTTGTATTAATTCCCTTTTTTATTTACTCTTCTGTTAAATTTTCTATGTATTTTTTTTATTATTAATTTTTAAATCTTTATTTTTTCATTAATTCATTTTTGCATTCATTTTTTAGAAATTATTTTTGCATTCATTTTTTATTAGTTTTATATTTATTTTTAAATGTATGTATTTATTTGTTTATATATTTATGCCTTTATTTACTTATTTATTCCTGCAGAATTTTCCCTTGGACAATCACAAGGTAGCTACGCCCTAAAGCATAACCTGCTTTATTTTCTATTTGACTCTAAATGGGACCATAATTTACTAAATGAACGTCATGCTGTATTGAAGAAGACTTGAAACTAGCAATTGAGACCATAAACTCATGTTTATAATAATAATAACTTTTTGTTGACCGGAGTGAGTTGTTTTCTGTGTTTTGGGTTTTTTGTGCTGTGTTTTTCCTCCTGTGTTCCTGTACTGGCTTTCCCGCCTTTTCCTATTTACACACCTGCTCTGAATCAGCCTCGTTAGTCCTTCCCAACCAATCAGCTCCTTTCTTGTTCCCAGTGTTTTCCCCTGGCCAATCAGCTCCCTGCCCATTCGCCTGCTTAATCACCTCATTCCCCTCACCTGAGCTTCTCCACCCATCTCTCCACCTGCACTTCACCCTTTGTATTTAGTCCTGGTTTTAAGTTCAGTCTTTGTTGGATCCTTGATTTCGTTGTGAGATGTTCGCTTCTGCCTTGCCTGTGCCAAATCTTGAAATTTTTTTTCGTGATGCTTAGCAGGACTTTGAACAACCTACTTTTTGTAATTTTCCTACAAATATCCAGCAACTTGACATGGTTAGGCTTAGGCAAATTGATTTTGTGCTGATCATCATGAAAAAAACCCTGTGAAATTTGTGTCTATGTACACAAATCAATACATCAAATTTCGTGACTATTTCACAAACTGCTGTGCAACTGGGCTGGTCTGGAGTATCATGAGTGAAAATATAAATTTCTCCCTTTTGGTTTCAGATATTTTCTCAAAGGAGACAAATGGTTTACAGAGCAGATATGTATGCTGTAGCAGACAAAACAAGTGCAATTTAGTGTCTGTTGGACGTAAATTGAGCACCAGTCAGGCATTCAACACAGCACCACTTCCAAAAACTGAGACTATAAATCTTTTTGTCTCCTTCTGTCTACTTCTTTGCGCCTCTTTATTTACAAATAACAAATAATTTATCAACTTGCATAATGTAACCCCACAGTAGCTCTGTGAATTAAATGTTCTTCTTCTTTTTCAAGTAAAAGCCTATTCTGATTTCCACTGTTTTCGCTGGTTTGCATCAGTGTATCGCGGTTGGCCGTACATATTTTCACCAACCTGAAAGCTGTTTGGCTGTGCAGGATGTTTGCTGGACCGGTCTCATAAATGACTGAAAACATGAGGTTTGTGTGAGGTCACTCGCAGGTCCAGAGGCAACGGCTCATTCACTTCCTGCCTTATTTTAGGTTTTGATGCATACACATACAAGCGCAGGGAGGCCCTCTGTGGTCACGACTAAAATTCCTGAGGCCACATTGAGCTACACTGGACGCATGATGTGCTTTTGTGTCTGCATGAGATGCCGTGATTATGGCTGCTGTGTTTCCTCTGCCTTTCACTGGACAGTGCAAAAATGCTAGCCCTCAACCTAACCGTACTATGGTATGGAGTCCACAAAACCACAGAGTGTATTTTTATTCATATATCAAGACCATGATTTATTGTTCAGAAGGAATGCTTTGTCTGCAAGAGCTGCTGTGACAACTGGCAGAGTCACGAAACAAAGGTGAAGAGTTGTTATATAAGTTGTGTGATGAATAGAGAACATTTTTACTGAAAATTAATAATACTTCAATTCTGTAGAAGCAAGTAAAGATTTATAGAAAAATATAAGCATCTTAACAGGTTGTTCTCAGGTGCAGGCTTGCACAAAACCCCATATTTCCACAGACTGCTTACTGACATAGTCAATACTACGGGGGAGAGACAGATGCATTTGCACTTTTTCAACATCTGGCTAATGCGTGTTAAACCACCTTCGGAGGTGGATGCATAATTTACACTAAGCTTTTCTGAGATCATAGCTATCCGCCCAAGACGCATAGTGACTGAGTGTAAATGAGGTCATGAAGGCAGTCAGAGATGGCAAACCAAAGTCCTCATACATTAACAACAAAACAGGTTGTTTGTCAGTTTGTCAGCGTCAAAGAAGCTTTTCAAAAGCATAAGTCAAGGCAAGAAAGAGCAGCCCGGAGACCAGCTTTGATACTGATTGACCATGACCGTGAAGTCAAAAGTCATTTCAAAGGTGAGACATAAGGACAATGCACTGAGTCCGTAAACATGGCCTTGTAGAAACCTTAGACTTTGCAAACCTTCACAGAGAGGGTAGTTCTAGATAAATAGGGGTTGCAAACACAGACGTACTGTACCTGCTCGATGTGCATGTGTGTGAGCATCTCAAGCTGACTGGATAAGGAAAGGTTTTCAGGTTCCATGTTGTCAATATGACACAGAAAAGAACATGACCTTTCATTGTCTTATCTCTGTCCCCAGCCCGGTCTCACCAGTCAATTCGCATGCAGTTACAATGCTGTTCTTGCTTTTGGCGTATCAGTTCACGCCATGTAGTTTGTACTGACTGCAATGTGAAAGCATCCGCGTGAATATGCTACGCTCCGATCTAGTGACGTAGAATAATGAGCGACACTCAGAGCAAGTGATGAGGAGCAAGTGATGTGGGATAAAAAGTGAGAAACACTGCTTATAGTGGGCGGGAGGGGATTTGGATGGGTCCAACAAACACAGGCCTTTCAACCACGACACCGGTGTTTGTGTCCCAAAGTGTTGTTGAGTTATTTTGAAGTTATTGACGTTTGTGACGTGTTTTCCGTACTTATGTTATGTTGTTTACGTACGTATTTAAGTATAATACGTACGTACTTATATTCTGTTGTTTAGGTAGGAATTTTACTTAGTTTACATACTTATTTTACATACTTTAAATATGTAAACTAAGTAAAATACGTACGTACTTGTGTTGTTTACTTAGGAATTTTACTTAGTTTACATATTTAGCTAAGATACTTATTTTACTTAGTTTACATACAGTAATTAAAATACGTATGTAAACTAAGTAAAATACTACGTACTTCTCTTGTTTACGTACAAATTTTACTCAGTTTACGTATTTATTTCCCAACCATGATGTTTTTCCTGATCCTGTCTAAGTAGTTTTGTTACCTAAACATAACCGCGACTGTTTCACGGAAACACTGTGGCATTTAATGACACGCAAAACAAAAAGGTTTCATAACATTAAC
>CAKAKR010059958.1:44430-101915 GCA_916700685.1 Adelosebastes latens
CGTAAACATGGCCTTGTAAAAACTTTAGACTTTGCAAACCTTCACAGAGAGGGTAGTTCTAGATAAATAGGGGTTTCAAACACAGATTTACTGTACCTGCTCGATGTGCATGTGTGTGAGCATCTCAAGCTGACTGGATAAGGAAAGGTTTTCAGGTTCCATGTTGTCAATATGACACAGAAAAGAACATGACCTTTCATTGTCTTATCTCTGTCCCCAGCCCGGTCTCACCAGTCAATTCGCATGCAGTTACAATGCTGTTCTTGCTTTTGGCGTATCAGTTCACGCCATGTAGTTTGTACTGACTGCAATATGAAAGCTTCCGCGTGAATATGCTACGCTCCGATCTAGTGACGTAGAATAACAAGCGATGCTCAGAGCAAGTGAGGAAGAGCAAGTGATGTGGGATAAAAAGTGAGAAAGACTGCTTATGGTGGGCGGGAGGGGATTTGGATTGGTCCAACAAACACAGGCCCTTCAACCACGAGACCGGTGTTCGTGTCCCAAAGTGTTATTGAATTATTTTGAAGTTAGTGACGTTTGTGACGTGTTTTCCGTGCTTATGTTATGTTGTTTACATACGTGTTTTACTTAGTTTACATACTTACATTACTTATTTTGCATACTTTGTTTACATACTTGAAATAAGTACGAAACTAAGTAAAATATGTACGTGCTTATGTTATGTTGTTTACGTAGGAATTTTACTTAGTTTACATACTTTGTTTATATACTTATTTTACTTAGTTTAGATACTTTGCTTAAATACTTATTTTACTTAAAACGTACTATTTTTACGCCATCCCATGAGATCAGGTCACAGCTCCAAGCACCTAACAATCATAAAACATGTTTTACTGGCTGAATGTGGTCTGATATGTCCTTCCTTCAATCCAACATTAGTTCAAAGTGATACTGTTTAGTCTATGCATTCTAAACCACATTTCAAAGATGGATGTCAAAACACAGGTATTTCACAAAACCTTAAGTAGGCCTATATTTTTAATTGAAAAAAAAAAGATGTTTAAACTTACAAATGTTTTATATATTAAAAAGATGTCTGAATGACAAACTGTGTGACATTACTGTAGTTTTAAATAGATTCAATCCTTCAGCTTGATCTTAATAAATTATTTTAGCAGCAACATATGAAGTGAAACCTCATAAAGTGATACTCATGCAGGCTGTGTCATTGTCTCGTGGCACAGAATAAAGACACAACTGACCACAAACTCAAATACACACACGTGATACCTAGAACGCACATACCTGCACGCGCTCACACACACACACACACACATAAAAATTGCACGAAAGGTCGCACACATAACAAAGACAAACATCTTAAGGTTCACAAAAACAAATTTGACATTTACAGTGTTATGCATTTTTTTGGGCGCGGACTCATAAAGAGGATGAGTCTGCTGTCATGTGTCACTGACCACACAGCTGCCCACACGCACACACACACACACAGATTCCTCTTTAAGTCCTTTCGTATTATTACCACAAGCGGTGAACTTTGAACCAATGAAACAGTGATGATGCTATAAATATCTCCACACACACGCACAGGCAGACAAACCAGGGCACATACTGTACATTAATGCAAGTTGCAAATTGGAGAGTCGAAAGTGGTTATTAATCTCTTAAACACTAATATATTAACACAGAACATTATGATAATTATTGTCTTTATTATAATTCTAGTGGAGATTTCAAAGAGATAGCAAACATGTCAGGCTGAATTTTGAGGAAGTGTATAAATATATTTCACTCGAAAATCTGTTGCAAGCTGATACAGACATAAATATACTGTACTTTAAATACACTACATACAATTTAAAACACAAGATTCCACAGCTGACAGTGCACATCTGTTTATCATTAAGAGGAGCAGCTGCCTTTTTAACACACAAAATAACAACTGAGCCAAATCAAGGGCAATAAAATCTACTAAAGATTCTCCCATGTGACTCATTTGGCTTCTGCAAATGCTGCATAAATAACTAAACTTTCTCTTCTCTATTGATTTATGGTGGCCTTTAACAGACACAATTAATAAACTTGATATTTTCATAATACAGAGTCGAACTAACACAAGGATTGTTAGACAAGAGTTATAACTGTGTTATTTGTTCTTTCAAAAGTTACATAGTCTCACTTACAGAATATATTATAATTATTATGCTTATTTTTTAGCGCTGAGCCACAGCGTACAGGATGAATCCTATCCTTTGGTTGCATTCATTCAAAATCTGGCAACTTGGCACCTTCCCGCAGGGTTGTGCTGAGTTGTGGGTGTGTTTTTTTTGTGCTTTAGAATGTAACTGCTGTGAAAATCAGAAAAATAACATTATATTTCTCTGATTTGCTGCTTTGTTCTCACTAACACCGCTCCCTCTCTTCATTCACTCTATAGCTTGCTCGACCATCACTGCTCTCTCTCTCCCTCGCTCTCGAGCCGTGGAGGAAGTGGCCAACTATGTGTGTTTTCAAACAGGCAACCGACAACGGTTACATATTATATCTGAAACATACAGATAAAATAGATTTAGCTTACTTTGCTGCTGTCTGAATGCACTGGCATTGTTATGGAGAACTGTGATCATTTTATATCAAAATGAGTATATTCAAACAGTTTGTAGTAACAACTGTAACACTAATGGAGGCTAGAGATGCAGTGAGCCTTAATAAACATGTTGCATAATTGTTACAGGCTGTTTAATGTTAGGGACTTTGTTTGACACAGCAAAAGCACAGGTGTACATAATGACACTAATAAAGGCATCCAGGGTCCTGGTAGTGTGCTGGCTGGCTCACTGTCATGGCTTACAGAGACCCTACAATGACAGAACCATCATTAATGTTATGAGTGACACCTGTGCTTTTCCAACCTGTCAGTACAGTTAGCTAAGTGGCTAAAATGTGAATTTGTAAAGTATAAGGAAAACAGTGATGTTCCATTTCCAGAACAGCCTGTTTAACCACCCGTCTGCTCTGAAGTCATTGTGGCCAGGAAAGGTGATTAGGCAGCTGGGTTTGTTTTTACTCGTAAACTCCTACAGTTTTACAGTAACAAATGACACTATATGCAGAGATAATGTAAAATCTTACTGCAGGGATGCCAGTAAAATGCGCCAGTTCCAACGGAAAATTTAGCCATGAACCGTCATGAACATATAAAACATGTGGCCAGGAATTCTGACATCCATTTGTTTGCAATTAGGCCAAAAAGTTTATTTCAGGTCATGTTTATATAACTTAAAATAAGGTCACACTGTTGTCCACATTGAAACCGTAACCCCTTGTAATTAAGACATGTGTGGGACTGTGTGTGATGTCTCTCTGCGTGGGGATTTAATAGCAGATACAGTAAATGGAGATGCTGCTGACAGCAATAAGGTTATGCAGGGTTTATGAGCCTGTAAAGATGTAAATAGAAACACTGGCAAGGCACAGAGTTCAAGTAGTGGCGTATGCGTGCGTGCGTGTGTGTCTGAGTGATAATATTAGAAACACCAATAAAAATAACTGTGTCATCCTCAACACAGTCATGTGTCATGTGTGGAAAAAACGCATATTGAGACCATCAGGAATGGAAGGAATACAAAAACACTGCAGTAAAGTTAAAGTGCTGTTCATTTGCTGAGATTTTACTCTTTAGATTTTAAGACAGAATCACCCTCCAGGTAAATTTCTGTCTTTTTGGTGCGAAGCGTTCCTCCTTGTGTTTTCTAGAACTACATTGCCATGATGTGGCGGAGGGAAACTCACTGCTAGTGTGTAGGCTTTAGTGGTTACGGTTGAGTATCCACCCACTAACTTATACTTTAGCTAACTCCCAATTCCTCAAGAGTATTCATTGCCGTTCCCTGCGTTTCCCCCAGATGCCCTCAGACTTCATCACCTGCTCTGCCCTGCATCCTGACAGACCCTTTAGGGGGGGTACTGTCACGTTCTGCCTCTCTGTTCCCCTCTGCAGCCACATTCCCACTTCGTCAAAGACTATTAATTGCCTTACCCTGCCTGCTAACAACCAGCCCCGGTCCAGTCTAGGATTTACAACATTTTGATACCTTTTAAGCCTTTATAATGGTCACTTATATTATTTCACTTATGACAAACCTCCCAGACACACTGTAAAAAAGCCTTAGTATTTGATTTAACGATGCATTTATTTATTTACAATATCCATAGTAGTTTCTTTTAAATGTTTGAAAAATGTACTCTGAAAAAAGAATGGTTTCTCAAAAACACAATCTCTCAAAACATATTTGTCAAAACTGAGTTTCTCTCCGTCTCTCAAAAACACTTTACTTGGTAATGATATAAAAGCTCTTTTTTCTCAGCCTCTTCTTCTAGGAATTGACTGAAAGATGTAAACAGGCGGGAAGCTCAGCCCACTCACTTTGGTTTCTGAGGGCTGGGTCACAGCTGCTGTTGTGCTTTTGTTCTAAACTCACCACCTTTCTGTCTGTGTGCTGCCGTGGCCACATGCTAACAGCTGTAACAGGCTTAATAACTGCCTTGATTTGTAGGGTATTACTGTTGCAGAGTTCAAAAGTCATGCAATTAAACACCAAACTGTTTACCTTGCACGCCAGCTGTTGTCTTGCGATATCACGAGATCACGCAAAAATCCATCTTGTCTGGCTTCAAGTAGGCTAATGCGTTTGTGTCCAAACCAATCAGCGTCCTGCGACAATGCGTACTCATGACACGCTGAATGTCCGTGTAAAGTCGTGGTATTTATACACCTTCCCGTGAGACCGGGTTGAGAACCCCACTGTCTACTACCTGCTCAGCACCAAACAGCAGATAGACATAGCTAGTGACTAGCTGGTGGACATAGTGGAACATTTAACCGCTAAAGAGACAGATATTTCCCTCAGGAGATGGTGGAGACCAAAATTAGAGCTAGAAGAGAGTGATTATTGGACTTTCAGGAGGTCAGAAACAGGATTTCCTGTTTTAATGTCGCTTTCTATCTGCTGGATGTGTAAATAAGCAAATGTTTGCTAATAAGTTCACCATATCAACTTAAGTGTGGGATAATATGTCAGTGTTGTGTTTAGAGCTTGTTTCTGCTGTCCCCAAGTGACCAAAAAAATCATTCATTACAGGTTTAAGTCAGTTTTCTAATGAAGCATCAAACTTCATATCGGATTGTAGCAGACTGAGATGCTAAACATGGAGGAAGTATTCCCAATTCCCAGGCATATTAGTTCTTACAAACTGTTGACCTAAGCTCTTTGCACATGCCAAATAAACATTGATTTGGTCATGTTCAGGTCAAAATATGTCTAGATGTCAAAAAGTGGGCTACATATTTTCGAAAGAGCATTTTGTAGACGTCTAGGTGGCATCCAACCATTCTTTCAAAAAAGTTTTTCAATGAATACATTTCAAGGACCCGCCACACTGAAAAATCATCAGTGGTTGACCATGAAAACAAAACGAGAAAGCTGCTTATTCCACAGTGAGACACTTGTGATTTCGGGACTCTGATCTCACAGTTGCACAGTATCAGCTGTGATGCTTTTGCTATTATAATTCTTTGCCACAGTGAAAATCCCCATTTACCACCTCACAGTGGTCAACTTGACTGCCGATATTGCATATAAACCCTGTTTATTAGAAATTAATGAATTAGTGGGTTCAGGGGCTGGTAGGAAATCTATAAATATTAAAGAGGTTTGGGGTCACTTTGGAATATAAAGTACAGATGTTTGAGAGCCAGATGTTTATGGGGAGTCAGTGCATGAAGCAAGACTCTATACATAGCTTTTAAATTAGGGAAGTTTCGGAACTATGAAGAGTTTTCTTTCTCTGGTTTAGTCAAGTAATTTATGGCTGTGTGCGAGTATATTACAGCAAAACACTGGATGATTTAAAAAAAAAATTCCTGTGGAAAAATGACTGGCACACATAAAATAAACTCACTATACCACTCGTTCTGCCTCAGGGAATCTTCCATCCATCCATCATCTATACAGTACGCTTATCCTGTGCAGGCTGTTAATCACAGGGTTTATACATGGACCAACATATAATTTCATTTAATTAATTTAATCGTATAATGTGTTTTTATAACAATGATATGGATGTGATGACTGATCACACCAAGGAGGATGGAGTCTGTTCCAGTCTCGGCCAGTTGTCTCTGGATTGACTCTACTCCTTATTGTATCCTGAGCTTGTACCTGGATGTAGGTGCCAGTCTGTACAATTTGTAATGATTATAATGATAATTTCAAGATATTATGATTTCATGCATACGTGTTTGTTATTTTCTGCTGCATTTCCGAATTCATTCCAGGCCATAGTGTCAAAACAGTGGCAGGGCGGACTCTAAAACGTAAAGTGTCATGCCTGTTGATCACTTTGTACAACTCATCCAATCTAGCTTGGTATCGGCATGTGATGGAATGTGCAAAACCTTTTTTGGATGACTGTTTCTGATTTGGTACACCATTTTTCAAAGGGGTCCCTTGACCTCTGACCTCAAGATATGTGAATGAAAATGGGTTCTATGGGTACCCACGAGTCTCCCCTTTACAGACATGCCCACTTTATGATAATCACATGCAGTTTGGGGCAAGTCATAGTCAAGTCAGCACACTGATACACTGATAATTGATTCCCATAATAAATATATACATACATTTGTATAAAGCAGCATAATTGTCCTCTCCCATGTTGATAAGAGTATTAAATACTTGACAAATCTCCCTTTAAGGTACATTTTGAACAGATAAGAAATGTGATTAATTTGCGATTAATCACAATTAACTATGGACAATCATGCAATTAATCAAGATTAAATATTTTAATAAATTGTCAGCCCTAAAATTGATATATTACTAAAGGAACTGCTATATGATAGTGAAGAACCAGATGAATTCGGCCTGGTGACTGGTGCAGACTAAAATGGTAAATGCGGCATCTTTAAATCTTCATCCATCTGACAGTAATTCTACTTTAACCTCAATATATACAGAAGCTATTGTACAGTCAACTCACTGCAGGTCTATTGTCTGTCTGTCTGATTTTTCCGAACATGGTGAAAACACAAAGAAGGGGTTTTCCAACAGTAGCTACCACAGGGACTATTGAAGGTTTGGAGAACAATAGATAGGAACCTGTGGCTAACGTAGTGTTTGCCACAATGATACTGTATCAGACACCACAGTGAGGCTGTGTATGACATGAGGCTGGCTTGTTGTTATAAGGGACTAAACTGTATCATTTACTAGCCAAAACAAACTGCAGACTCAATGTAACCAGGTCACTGAGATGCACATTCAACACATTTACCAGAGGAAGCCTAAGTACAGCCTCACAGAACCGCTAGTGTGGCTATAGACTATAGTGTTGTTTGACCTCAGTGTCTCTAATTCAGTGCTTATGGAGAAAAGTTGATTATGCTGCAGGATTTCCGAAAATACAAAGGCTAAAGCCTCGTCTTGCATACTGCAAAAAACATCACTTTAACCATTGCATACTGCATACTACTTAGGAACGCAGTATGCAGTATGTACTGCATACTGCGTTCGTCAGTATGGAGTATGCTAGTGAATACAGCCATAGTGTATTATAAAGGACTTTAAAATAATTATACTTTTTATACGTTTAAAATACACTAAATTAACAATATAAGTATTTCCGGTTTAGTATACTTCCCAGTACACTTAAGTACAGTTTACAATACACTTACAATAAAGTAGACTTTTTTATAAGTACACTTGAATACCACTTTAAGTATTACAGAATTAGAATATTTGTTTTTAGTACATTGAAGTTAAACGTCTTTGACATCTATTTTGAAGTACACTTCTCAAAAGTACATGTTGAATATACTTTGATTAAGCATGGAAACTAAAAGTATTCTTGTAATAACTTTTGTATACTTAAATAACATTTCTAATACACTGAAGTACTTTTTGACTTGGGTAAATATAAAGCCTTTTTGTAGATGTTTAGTGGTGTATTATGTAATGCTAATGACTACGCTCTCAACCTTTTATTAAAGGGCCATAAAGAAAAAAAACAACTTCATAAAACCATTAAAATAATGTTTAGAGTTACAATTTTCTCTCCTCCTCTCCCGTCCTCCACCTACTTTAATTTCCCTCTCTTCTTATGTCTTCGTTTCTCTTATTTCTTCTGCAGTGTGCAGCTTTCTGGTCCGATCGGAGAGTCCGACCACAACATGGCCACAGCCGTCCATCTTCACGGACAAAAATACCCCATGCAGCCCTTCTGCAGGCACACCCTCACGCAAATATAGTGTAGACTACACAGGCGCTTGCGGGGAACTAGACTGCTTTTAACCCAAAATATATGGAGCTACAATATAGACCTAAATCTTCTCAGAGATGTAATGACAAAGCAAGTAACTTGATCTAGCATATGAAACGGAATATTTATAACCAAAGTAGTGGAGCAAAGATTCATAAACACTAGCCTACTAAAAAACACAGTTACATAACCATATTTCTTTGTTTTGTTTTCAGTGTTTTTCCCATCATGGTGCAGCAGAACAATGCTGGAGCTGAACTTTACAGCTGGTTTTACCATGCTGCTTGTTAAATATTATTTGTGAGTAGACTATCCCAAAATACTGACTAGCACCCAAACAAGACAGCAGCCAACGTGATCAGAAAACACAACCCGGTCCACGGTGGTGCACGTGCTGAATGTCATTCACAAGTAGGTTTCTTGGCGGTACAACCAGTCAGTGCGCTTTCTGGCACCAGTGCCGCTCACCACAGCAGTCTCTACTGAACAGTTACCGAGTCCTTCTCAACCAAACCCAAGTTTTCCACCCAACAACCCCCGAGCATGCTCTCATACACACCAGCGGTGATAAACACACACTACCCTGATGGGACTGACTGACTGAACCCTGCCAATCTGCATTCAAACACTTTAGTAAGCTGTTCAGGCTGTACCCTGAATGGGGAGGTGGTGAGTGGTATGAGCAGTCCAATGATCAAAACAAAAGATGTATATTTCATTTGAAGTACTTTGGGGGACTTATTGGTCAAATTCAGATCTCAGTTGAGGTTTTTGAAAAGAAAAAGCCTGTATACAGTCCAGCAGAAATGCACCAAGACCCCTTTTACACTTTTAATTATCATGCAGTCTGTATCTAAATATCTGATTTGCATAAGGAAAAGTTGCACGTCCAGACGTAATGTGCTAATGCTACACAGGTATACTGGTTACCATGTTCACCATCTTAGCATGTTATCATGCAAACGTGCTAATTAGGTCTTAGCACAAAGCACTGCTGAGACCTATAGGAATGTCTTTAAAAGAAAAGTCAAACAGAAATCGAAAATGTGAACTTAATATAATAAACAGCAAAATGGTCTCTTTTAAGCTACAACTCTTTATAAAAAATAAGGGCTGTCAATCAATTTAAATTGAAAATGATTTATCGCGTGATTATCCATAGTTAATCGTGATTAATCCCAAATTTTGTATCTGTTCAAAATGTACCTCAAAGGGAGATTTGTCAAGTATTTAATACTGTTAACATGGGAGTGACAAATATGCTGACTTTATGCAAATGTATGTATATGTTTATTATCGGAAGTCAATTAACAACACAAAACAATGACAAATTGTCCAGAAACCCTCACAGACACCTAAAACTGAGCCCGCTACAACCTTAAAAATTGCAAGTTGCGTTAATGCGTTAAAGAAATTAGTGGCGTTAAAACAAATTTGCGTTAACGCATTATTAGCGCGTTAACTTTAATAGCCCTAATAAAAATATTATATGATGAGATAAGGGGTTGGTTTTTGCAGTACCCTTTAGTGCTGCTAAGGGTTGGTCCACTTTGATGTAGCCATTAGCTACAGTGCCCCGCTGCCAGTCAGTCAAAATATAGAACAAAAACATGAGCGGGTGGCAGACGCAGCAGTAACCACTCACTGTTTGAAGGCACTATTAGAGCCTCTGCCCTCAACACATCACTGATTCCTCACAGTGACCTTTAAAAAGAACAGCTATAAAGTGGGTGTTGGATATTCTCCCAAGTTTAAGTCATGCGTCCGAGTGGCGCAGAACAAAAATATTCGCCCGCCCAGCAGTCTGAGATCAATTCTTCTTCGTTTGTGGTCCAGTTTTTCACATAAGATCATCTACGCAGAGCTTGGGATAAATGTATGGTTTGCGTTACCTCCTCCTGACTTTGGGCTACTTTATTATTCCCTGTGTGACTTGGTGACTTGTTGACTCACTAGACGGGTTGGGCCAACATTGGCTCGCCATCTTCTCAGCATCACTGTAAAGCTTCTAACGGTGCTCCATAACAGTTCTTTCCGAGACAGTCGCCACATCTGAATCATTGGTCAACCAGGACTTGGACAGACATCCTAAATGTGGGCTTTGGCAGAGGTCATATTGTGCAAGGAGTCTTGGATCAAGGACTGTCAACATTATTCCTTACTAAACCTCCTGCATAAACATCTTAAGTTGTGCACAGTGAGATAGCATTCACACTAGACTGAGCACACAGCCCTCATAACATTTTAATGAGACACACATACACAGAAAGTCTGAAGTGATATCAGTCACTGTGATATGGCTAAATGGGTTTGTTTTGACAAAGCCTCTGATTTAATATCCGTCTACAAGAGCAGGATTAGCTGCTGTAGGTCTCGTCCCATTTTGATCTAGCCCTGCAAGCCTGCCGCTAATTAAACCACAAACTGTCAGGAAGCGGGCGTGACTTAAATGTCTAAAAAAAATAATGGCAGTGGCGCTCGCTAATGAGTGAGGAACAAACTCTAAAAATGAATAATATGCATTAAAAATAATGGTCCTTGCTAATGGGTGACATAAGTCTATAAGCCAGCAGCCAAAATAACCGCACAACGGTCTGATCCTCGCTAATGACTGAGAGTAGATTTAAGAACGGAAAGAAGAATAGTTATTGTTTGTGATAAAAACTACCACATATTGGTACTGGGAGCAATAATACCTATAAAGAGTGCAAAAATAATGTTAAAGCCACATAAATTAATTAATAAAGAAACCTAACATTGACTGTATACTATAACCGTGTCGCTCCCACTGAGAATTCTCACCAACTCTGCAGATCTACGAAGCTTTTTAGCCTCTTTTAGCTCATAGTTTTGATTTCATGGTACAATTACGATGTATTAGGACTTATTCACATTACTGTAGCACTCTATAGCATCAGTTATATCAGAACTGGAGAGTATTTCTTCACTGAAAGAAGAGCAAAGAACGGCACTGAAGGCTTTTCTCGATTGAGGAGATGTTTACACTCTTCTCCAGACTGGCTTCGGCAAGAGTTTGATTGACAGATGGTTCATCCAATCACCTGCCAAGTATTTTTTGAAAGAGCCTGCTCTTTTCAAAACAGTTTCCAATGACAGATTGTCAGATGGTTCTGTGTAACAAACCATCTGTAATTATAGTTTAAAATGTCTGACAAAATAACAGCAACAACATCTCATACACTGTACAAAGTGTTGAATTTAGCAAAAAAAGAGGTGTTACGCAATGCCTACATCTGTATGAGGTGAAGTGAGCCTAAATCCCGCTCAACCCTAACTATATCCAGAATACTATGAACTACATCCTCAGACTACAAAATCAACAAAAGGCATAATATCTTGTCTGAGACGCAGGCCAAACCAAACACAGCTTTGGGCAGAGATTTTCTGTGTTGACGGTAATGATTGTGACACAAGAGTGTAATGCATCAGTCATCAAGGGGAATATAGAGCTTTAGATGTGGGCAGACTTTATGTTTTACTATCCCCTGTCCCCCCCATTCAACACACACACACACACATATACACACACACTTTTGCGTCAGGCATAATTAGAAGAGGAATGTCTGAGAAAGGTTGTTAGGGAACCACCCTTAACTCCTCACTCAGACAGGAAGCTCGATGTATATTTCAGACCTGTAATTCTGACGCTGCTCTGCTCCGTGTCTCTGTGCATTGAACTGACGCAGATCCCGGTAAAGAAAATATGTGACAATATATACGTCAAATTTGTGCCTTCTGCTGGGGTCTGCTTTCTTTAAAGCTAAGATTCACCAGAGCTGCAGAAATGTCTTGCATTTGTCTGAAGTTCGTCAGACAGGCGTCTAGAGAAAAAGCAGCTTCTATATTTAGAGGATCTGTCATTACATGTGACCATTAGGTAAGGGAATCAAAAGTCAGAGCAGTAGGCCTACTCTGCTGGGAAAAATTAATGTACGAGAAGTGGAAGATTTGAAACAGGATATGATTCAAGATGACGGGTTTTGAGTCTGAAATGGAAGAAAAGCAGTGACTTTTTCTATTTCAGGCTATAAAGAGAATGACCAACACACATGCATGCAAGTAAAATGCAAATAAATGTTTCTATCTCGGCTGAAGGCAAATTTGATTCTTGCTCAAATCAAGTTACTTGGCCCAGATTCTTGTTCATGTCTTACATATGTCTAATTATTAGATATTTGCTGAACATTGACATGAACCGAGGACCCGGACCAGAACTCTCTCCTAAACGGTCAAAGACGATCAAATCTGAGCTCCAACAAAATTGTCCTGACAACGTATCACCTTATATATCATCTTAATAAACATACCGTCAGGGAAACTGTGATCTTTTTCGCCACACGAATGAATGCAAATATACCCAATCCATTTTTGTCTTGCAATTTTGTCCAATCTCAGCAACAATAAACAACCAACAGGTTTGAAAATGTTGACAATCACTACAGTCTCCCATAATCATGGAGCAAGGTCAGATCAAATCACCTTAAATGTATAGGGGACATCTTTTCTCTGATCTGAGGTCCTCAGAGGGAATTCCTTAAAGGAACAGTGTGTAACATTTCGGGGGATCTATTTGCAGGAATTGAGTATAATATTCATAACTATGTTTTCATTAGTGTATAATCACCTGAAACTAAGAATTGTTGTGTTTTTGTTAGCTTAGAATGAGCCCTTCTTTTCTAGATAGGGAGCGGCTCCTCTTCACGGAATCCGCCATGTTGCTCCGCCATGTTTCTACAGTAGCCCAGAATGGACAAACCAAGCACTGGCTCTAGAGAGATCCTTTCACGTTTTTACGTTACCTGAAGGCCACCGTAGTTCTCCGACACGCTTGTGAAACTGCGGTAACCTGAGCTACAGAGTGCTAAACCCTGGTACCGCCAGCCGCTGTCTGACTTCCGTTGCTCCTAAATGTTATTATGGTAAGGATGGCCTCTAAGCGAGGCGAACGGCGTTACCACAGTCTTGGAAAGGCAGGAGTGAGCGGAGGGGTATTCAGTTGGTTGCAATCTGCAACCACACCACCATCACCGCTACACACTGTCCCTTTAAGCTATTGCATTTTTCGTCAGATGACTCAAATAGTCCCACAATTGTATTGCGCAATATAGTAAAATGCTGATCACTGTCCTTTTAATGCTTTGATATTGTGATGCAGTGGTCGGCAGCTCATCATTCAGCACTGCAAGACTAACCCTTGTATTACCATTTACTGTACTTCCGTTGGAGGAGCTGTCAACAGGCCTGACGCTCATGTTACTTCATTTCAATGCTCTTTACTTGACTGTTTAATCACTCCAATTTGTGTTGGACTTCAGATAACCCTGTCTACTACTGTATGAGGAATTTCTGCATAACAAAGTTGTGCAACACCAGAAGCTTTATTGTCTAACTCTCACTAAGAGCCAGTAGAAAAGTACGATGGCTTTACGCAGCATGCACACAGCTGGACTGGTACAGACTGTACAGTTGGGATTGGCAGGAAACTCAGTGGCCTGGTGTCAGTGCCAAACAACTGCAGAGAAAAGAGCGTCTGTAATTAGTCACAGACAAGCTGCTGTAATGTCAGAGTGAATCTAAAAGAGAGGGAAAACTACACTCTGGAAGAGAAGATTGAGTTGATTATACAGTAGATACAGTAGCTGAAAATGAAACTAAAACTACGTGTTACTCAACAGAAGCACAAACCCCGAAACTGAAAATAAACTTCAAATCTGTGTCTTAACTGTAGGCTGAGAAAACTGAACCTGATCTCTTGAGGGAGAATTGTTTAGGGACGTAATTACCTGGCTTTCCAATTTTTAGAATTACGTAACATCACCTAAACCTTGAGTATTAGGTCGCTCTTTCAAGTCACTTTAGTTCTGCTTTTCTCTCAAAGTCTCTGAGAACTTGGTCTCCTTTTAAACTGTGTTTACAAAGAAGCAGAAGGTTTGCAGTGGAAATGGCTTTTCTTCAAGTAACATACTATACTGTATGTCTGATATCTGATGAACCTTTCTTTAACTTGCTCCATTTTGTTAGGGATGGCAATGTCGTTGCGTCGGTTGGTCCCATGTATAAAGAGAACTGAATACAGCGTTGGAGGCGGGCTCCAGTTCATTCCTATGAAAGTTGATCAGTGAAGCCAAAATGGCTCGACTGCTGAGTATAAAATTCCCCGGATCATCCGGCTATCTTCCGCATCCATTGGGCCCATGGAGCAGGCACAGTAGCGTTTCCTTTAACCGTGCCTTCACATGAACGGAGGAAGTAAAATAACTCTGGATTCGGCTATGAGTGCATTTTACAGGGCTATTCAAGTGTTCATACTGGGAAGTTGATTTAAATTTAGAAAAAAGTTATCCGCTGATTTACAGACGTCTATTTCCCAATGTTAGTCTATGGAAAAAGTCTTTTAGGGCACAATGGCATCACGTGACGGACACGGAAGTTGTAGTACCGCCGCTTTGCTACAATGAAAATTTGCTTCAAAGCCCAGCGCTCTTCCTGGGAGCTTGCTAAGTACAGGTCGAGTTCGAAGATGTGCATGGTCTGAGCGAGCGGGGCGAAGAGGGGGAAGAGGTGTGTAGTTGAGATCAAAATGAAGGCCAAGTTCGAAGATGGGTGTGGTCCGAGCAAGGGCGCCGGAAGTAGGGAGGTAGGAAGTGGTGTAGGGGCTGGCCCAGGACAATATCCAATAAATGGATAAACTCACTCAGGAAAAGGTCTATTTGCACCAAACTTTACATGGAGCTCCAAAACACCTAAATACAACTTTTCACATTGAAATATACAAACTTTATACTGTAAATAGAAGCTCAGGGAGGAAACCAAGAGCCTGTTTCAATCCTGTATTTCCCCTCAGATTAAAAACCTGTAAAACACCAGTCATGTTTCCCCACATGACTATCAGTGGTGACACACCGTAGGACAATACAGCAGCCTTCACCAAACCAGCATCTCCACAACCACTGCCATTGACGCAAAGCTTGTTACCACTAAAGTTTATTTTCTTTCGTCGGAACCAACAATGACTTAATTACTGTTGTCATATTTAGTAAACAGAGATCACATGATGCACAATTTGATTCTTTATTGAACTGCCATCCTGCCATTTTAATTTTTAAATTTTAATTTTGGTAATAATAGAGTCTTTCTGTAATGTGTTGGATTGAGAAGACATCTAAATATTAGCATCAATCTAAACTTGGTTTTCCTCAGCTTTTCAGGGAGGATACATTTCGCTTGTTGGCTGTTAGATGTTAACCCTCTGGGGTCCAAGCCATTTTTTGCTAATTTTTGGTACGCCTGGTCTGCTTTTGTAAAACATACTCTAGAATCTCAACACTGTAATGCACAATCATGACAATTAATTATTATTATTATTATATTGTTTTTCAGGACAAACTGGGCTATCAGAATGTGTAAGCTGCAGTGATGTCACATGAACGTATAAATAATTAAAATTAACATAAAGACAAGAGAAAGAATAAAATGGAAATTACATAGAACAATAAGGAATATGGGCTTTTGAAAAATGTTCCAAGTCTTGGGAATCAGGGGAAACAAATAATCATCCTAACCAACACACATCAAAACATCATTTTTTTTATTTATGCAATATATATATATTTTTATGCAATATATATATTTTTTATTTAAAGTGTGCGGGAAGAAACCAGAGCACCCGGAGTAAACCCTAACATAAACACAAGGCTTTAAGAGTAACCAGTCATAGTGTTCATTTCAGCAGAGGACATTCACCTGTCCCCAGTGAAAATACACTAATTCTGTCCTCTAGACTACATCTTTTTTTTTTTTTTATTTAAAGTGTGCGGGAGGAAACCGGAGCACCCGGAGTAAACCCTAACGTAAACACAAGGCTTAAAGAGTAACCAGTTATAGTGTTCATTTCAGCAGAGGACATTCACCTGTCCCCAGTGAAAATACACTAATTCTGTCCTCTAGACTAAATTTTCTTTTTCTTTTTTTAATTTAAAGTGTGCGGGAAGAAACCGGAGCACCCGGAGTAAACCCTGACTTAAAGACAAGACTTAAAGAGTAACCAGTCATAGTGTTCATGTCAGCAGAGGACATTCACCTGTCCCCAGTGAAAATACACTAATTCTGTCCTGCAAACTAAAGTTGTTTTTTTTTCATTTAAAGTGTGCGGGAAAAAACCGGAGTACCCGGAGTAAACCCTAATGTAAAAAAGGAGTGTGCAGAAGGAGCTGAAGGTGAAACAAAGGGAGAGCAAGGAGGCATACAGGAAAAAGCTGTAAGGGATGTGTGGTCAGGAATGAAGACGACCCCAGGGTTCAAGGTGTAGAGGAATCAGGCTGAGGGAAACCTGAACAGAGCCAACGAGCTGAATTTGTTCTTTAAAGAGTAACCAGTGATAGTGTTAATTTCAGCTGAGGACATTCACCTGTCCACAGTGAAAATACACTAATTCTGTCCTCTAGACTAAAAATGTTTTCTTTTTTCAAATTAAAAGTGTGCGTAAAGACACCGTAGCACCCGGAGTAAACCTTAACGTAAACACAAGGCTTATGCCAGGATCAGACTACACAATATTTTTGACGGTTACGATGGTCACTATGTCAGATTAGATAAGTGTACTATGACACACCACACGAGATAAAACGATCAATTTTCGCACACGACACTCATTTATAGTTCCCGATCCGAGTCGACACCCTACGACGGCCGTGTCGGGCTATAATCGGGCTGATATTGTGTAGTCTGTACCGGGCATTAAAGAGTAACCAGTCATAGTGTTCATTTCAGCAGAGGACATTCACCTGTCCCCAGTGAAAATACACTAATTCTGTCCTCTAGATTAAATTTTTTTTTTTTTTTTAATTTAAAGTGTGCGGGAAGAAACCGGAGCACCCGGAGTAAACCCTTAACGTAAGAGAGGAGTGTGCAAAAGGAGCTGAAGGTGAAACTAAGGGAGAGCAAGGCATACAGGAAAAAGCTGGAAGACAAGTTCCAGCAAAACAATGTAGGGATGTGTGGTCGGGAATGAAGACGATCCCAGGGTTCAAGGTGAAGAGGAATCAGGCTTTTTTTTCAAATTAAAAGTGTGCGGGAAGAAACCGGAGCACCCGGAGTTAACCCTAACGTAGACACAAGGCTCCTTCTTTAAGGCCGTCAGATTGTCAACAATCTGTTAACGTGTCTGGAGCTCCCTGAACCTCTCTGCTTTTGCAGTCGGTTATAGGAACAAACTGTAGTTTGCATTTTTCATTGCAGCCTTCTTCTCCTGCAGTCTGCCCTGTTTTTCAGCTGCCATGGCGATATTGAAGTTCCATATATCGATTCGGTTTTCTCTGGCCTTCATAGCCATCAATTTTTGTTCTTGTTGGAACAACCTGTAGTCCTCATCCCTAGCCCGATCAAAGTCCAAATCACTTTGACGCTTTGCCTTTTCTCGCTGCCTTTTCTCCTGCATCTGCATTTGAAGGAAAGCATAGTGTGTGTGACGCATTGCAGTGCTGTTTGCCTCCTGTTCCTTCTGCTTTGCCAGTTCAGCCACTTTCTTAGCTTCATACTGGGCAAAGCTCTGCTTCTCCCTCAGAGCTCTGGCGGTAGCCTGCTCTTTCTTTAAGGCCGACATGTTGTCAAAAACAATCTGTTGACGTGTCTGCGGCTTCGTGATCCTATCTGCTGTTGCATGCTTCATTGAAGCATTCTGCTCCTGCAGTCGGCCCTGTTTTTCAGCGGCCATGGCGATATTTAAGTTACATACATCGATTCGGTTTTCTCTGGCCTTCAGAGCCATACATTTTTCTTCATGTTCGAAGAACCTGCAGTCCTCATCCCTGGCCCGATCAAAGTCCAAATCACTTTGACGCTTTGCCTTTTCTCGCTGCCTTTTCTCCTGCATCTGCGTTTGAAGGAAGGCATAGTGTGTACGCTGCATTGCATTGCTGTTTGCCTCCTGTTCTTTCTGCTTTGCCAGTTCAGCCACTCTCTTAGCTTCATACTTGGCAAAGCTCTGCTTCTGCCTCAGAGTTCTGGCGGTAGCCTGCTCTTTCTGTAAGGCCGCCATGTTGTCAAAAACAATCGGTTGACGTGTCTGCGGCTTCGTGAACCGTTCTGCTTTTGCATGCTTCATTGCAGCATTCTGCTCCTGCAGTCTGCCCTGTTTTTCAGCTGCCGTGGCGATATTGAAGTTCCATATATCAATTACATTTTCTCTGGCCTTCATAGCCATCAATTTTTCTTCATGTTCGAAGAACCTGCAGTCTTCATCCCTGGCCCGATCAAAGTCCAAATCACTTTGACGCTTTGCCTTTTCTCGCTGCCTTTTCTCCTGCATCTGCTTTTGAAGGAAGGCATAGTGTGTGTGACATGTTGCATGCTCCTTCTGTAAGGCCGGCATGTTGTCAGAAGTAATCTCTTGACGTGTCAGGTACACTGGCGTGAACCTCTCTGCTTGTTTAGCTTTTCTTTGCAGTTTGGGTCTCTCCACCAAATGTGGCTTTAAGACTACTCTGTTCGAATTTTGGACACAGCCTCTGAGTTTCTGCTCAGTTTTGTTTGCCATCTGCATGTTTTGCCGGACCTTGACAAGTTTGTCCTCTAATCTAGATGACGGAGTAGGTCTGAACATTTTGGCCCAGTAGTGTTGTGTTCGTTTTTCTGTAGTATTAGTAGTAAATATCCTACTGACGTTCAGGACGCGTGTTTTGGTAGGACAGAATCGTTTGAGCTTGTCTGTGGCTCTGATCAATCCCCTGGTAATATCTCATATCCTGGTGCCTTTGATTCTAGAGCCTTTATGACATCATCACATTAAGATAACACAGTGTAGAATGTTCCTTTTTAAAACATTCCCAGAATGTCAAATGATAACAAAGGAAGAACATTCTAAAAGTAACATTCTGAAAATGTTTTGAGGATTATTGAGACCTCAGATTACAGTTTTTTTTTTAATAAAACGTTCTTGTAATGTGATATGATGACAAGGTCATGGTCAAATTTATTTATAGAGTGCTTTACCAAAGTGCTTTACAACAAGCAGAATTGAACAGATGTTAACATAAGTTCTTAGATATATATATATACAAACATACAAATATACTGTACATACATACATACATACTTACGTAATGCACACATACACACGTGTACATACATCTATGCATATAAATATAAAGTACAGTATAAAGTATCAATTCACGAATCGTTACAGAGGAAAGCAAGGGAGTAAAAGTGGGTCTTAAGACACCGTTTAAAGGGCGAGTTCATCTGCATTTTCGAAACAACCACTCAGCCGTTAGCGAAAAGCAGTGACGTAGGTTACCAAAGTAAGCCAATCAATAAGCTAATGAATAGTGTGAACGCTAGCACGAGCTGAGTCAACGCTGAGCTAAGTTTGGAAATACCTGACAGGGTTATTTAAGGTTTTTTGAAGTGGGTAACATGTAGAATGAAACATTGATGCGATCTACATGAAACAAACATGCCATTATTATACTGAAACAAAAGTTATGCCTGTATATTTTATTACTCATGCGGCAATCAGGTGTTTGTGTCCTCTTCTGGAGTTAAACCGCGATCGAGGGAAACAAGGGAGTTTGATGAATCTAAGTTAGAACATTCGTACGAGCAAACAAAGTATGAGAGGTTTCGGATAAGAACACAAAAATGTTCTTGCATGAGGCCCAATGTTTTTTTTTTTTTATTTATTTCTGTGATGATTTATAATCCCTCTACTCTCTGACACACAGCTCAACAAAGACAGCTGTTGAGAAAATGTAAGAAAACCTGCTAATAATATGAATACAAATTTATCCGGGCCCACCTGGAAAAATTTGAGATGCACTGTTTTCAAATGACCTCGTGACAACGTGTGCCGACATGACCTGTCGCACAAGATCCTAAAAATGTATTTGTGTGTGTGCATATGTACATAACACACACACACACACACAATGAAAACCATGCCATTCCATGGAAACTTGCTGCTGGTTCCAGGACGTGAGACACTGTGGCCAAACCAGATACAGGAAGTGAACGGCCGCCAAGTCATGGTGGAAACTGGAGGCGGAAGCTAAGAATACGACAGACCTGTGTACGTGTGTGTGCGTGTGTGCGTGTGTGTGTGATTTGTGAACCTGTGGTCTGCAAGAAAAGAATCACACCAGGAAGTTATAAAAACTCTGAAAGAACAATTTTATATTTCTGTTTTTCAAAAACATGTTTTACTACGAGCTGTTTGTCCCTCTCTTCCTCTTATTGGTTATTTTATATTTCATTTGGAAGATGAAAACCATGTCTGCTTTAATTAAAATTGGCAACAACATCCCAGATGAATTGTTTGGGTTGCCAGGTTTGGTCCTCGTCCTGCTCTGTTCCCACCAGATTAACTGTATTATTCTTACTGAGCTCTGTTTGTGTTGCAGAGGTACAACAGTTGGCTGTTATATGCGGCGGATAGGCAATCCCAGTCGCATAAATTCGGAGCCTTGTCTGTTTCACAATGTATTTACTTCCTGTCTCAACAACCGCAGCTTATCCAGACTTTGTTTATGGACGATGCAAAGATTCAGACAGAAAAGATCCAAACTGTGGCCGCTTTCACTATTGTTATAGCTCAGTCAGTAAAACAGATTTAAAGCACTTGTTATGTAATTTAAAAGATCGGAAGAGCTTTTTTTTCTTTCAGAAATTTTGTTGTGTTGTGCGTGACTGTTATTGTTTCTCTACTTCTATTCTTTTCTTTCAGTTTCAGTCTGTTTGTTGTCATCTTGTGTCCTTTCCAGCCTACTCTTTCATCACAGAGTTGCACATCATGTAGAACCCCTTTATACTTGATATTAACCTACAATCTGTATCTGGCTTCATTATCTGATCACGGGGCCTTTGCATTTACACCTGGTAGTTATAAGCACTCTTGTTATTTCAGTTCTGCCCACATCGATAAATTAGGTGGGTGAGGTGAGATGCTCTTGAGGGGCCGTTGTGGCAAGCAAGGTGAGTGTCTCGTGACAGACAGAGACGGCTGGTTCCAATTCGGCTAACTTATACTATAAGAAGGTAATGACCAATCCGATTGCATCCCGATTGTAATGTGTTCTGAGTGCATTTGATTACACCATGCATCAACATGAATGTTTAATAATCAAGATTCAGATATAGATTGCATGTAAATACCAAGTGGAAATGGGGTCATATAAATAGGGATGGATACAATAACAGGACAATCCTGAATGCAATCCAATACAACTGTTATAATCTGTTGCAAAAAGCATCACAATCATGAGGTGTGTCGTTAGAAAAACAAACCCAGTAGAGTTACAGTATATGAAACAACTTAAAATATCAGAGTTTATTTATTTGAATAAATCAGAATTGATGGGATGCAGCAAGAGGACGTCAGTTTGAAGTCTTTTTCTCATTTTCTAGCTTTGTCCTCATAGAAATACAAAAACACACACATATACACTTGCACTGCACTGGACGCACACGCAGTCTGGGAAAGTCCTTATCATGGCGGCTTTCACACTCTTCTCATTAATGTCTTGTTCCACTGTCTGCCAGCCACATTTATAGCCTGGAGAGTGTGTGTTTGTTTCTGTATGTGTGTGTGAGTTTGCATGCATTATATACATAAATGTCTTTGTGTGTGTGTGTGTGTGTGTGTGTCCATCAGCAGCCGGACCACATCTGATCTCTCCCTGCATCCATTAACACTCTCATATATATTTTATACCATAACAGAACTTGATGGACTAATGGGCTGTTAAAGATTAACGCAGCAATTTGTACGAACACACAAATATCCTGAGGCTGCTATTAAAAGGAATATTTCCACACTGAGGCGACTACAGAGAGCGAGGCCCCTCACATGCATTTAACAAGAAGCTACAAGTAGAAAATGACCAATGATGTCAGCTTCACAATTCACATGTGTGTCTGAAGTTCAGTTCATTTTGTCCAGTTAAGAATAATACTATTTGATATCAAAATAGAAGCCTGAAAATGTGCGTTGCAGTCCTAACAAGGGAACAAAAAGAAAGAATGCACATATAAAGATATGTATTTATGTGTCTATCTGACTTACGCTGAAAAGTGAAGCCAATGCAGAAGTGCCTTGACCTTGCATTCTTTCTAATAGCCAGCAGGGGGCGACTCCTCTGGTTGCAAAAAGAAGTCTGATTGTATAGAAGTCTATGAGAAAATGACCCTACTTCTCACTTGATTTATTACCTCAGTAAACATTGTAAACATGAGTTCATGGTCTCAATCGCTAGTTTCAAGTCTTCTTCAATACAGCATGATGTTCTTTTAGTGAATTATGGTATATGGGATACTCCCCTTTTGGAGTCAGCCTCAAGTGGCTATTTTGAGGAACTGCAGTTTTTGGCACTTAAGCGTTGGCTTCACTTCTCAGGACCAGAGCTTTGCTGCTTGAGAAAAACACACAAATGAATGCCTGCACAAGGCACACTGAGACAGTCAGATACGTTACACACACACACACACACACACACACGCACACACAGAGAGAGAGAGGAAGCTATACAAACACACACATATATTAGTCCATTTGATCTGTTTTTAGTTGCACTTGGTGCTTTTTTGGGGATTTTATTGAACTATGAAACACTTTTTGTGTTTTTCCAAATAAACGGTTCACCCTTCTCAGATTTATTTTGTTCCCAACGTTGGAAACCGTAGGAGGCCTTACGGGAGACTCCGTGTCCCAGACCAGTCCATCCTCCACTCGTCACGTTTGATGTTTTTACTGTTACTTTTCTTTTTTCATCGTTGCTACAGCGGTTTGTCTTTGTTTCTTCTCCTTCAGGCTGTTTTAGTGTCAATGTTTCCTTCTTTATAACTTCTTTAAATCCAGTGTGTAGCATTTAGGGGGATCTAGTAGCAGAAATGGAACATAATGTTCACAACTATGTTTTCACTAGAAAATAAGAATCGTTGTGTTTTTCGTTAGCTTAGAATGAGCCGTTTATATCTACATAGGGAGTGGGTTCTCTTCACCAAGTTATTATAGGTATTTTGCCCAATAACACCAAAAATAAACTGCCTCCTCCAGCTTTAAGAGGGTTGAGAAGTCAGCAGTTAATAACGGTATAAAATGGTCAATATAATAGTTTTTTTTTTTGTGAATCACTGCAACCACGAGAGCTCCTTGAGCATACAGTCATTAATGATCGCAGAAAATATTAGCCTGATGTGTCCAGTAGTATGAGAGATTAGCTGTGGACAGACAGACAGACATAACCGAACGCATTATCTCCCCACAGGCGGAGATGGTAAGAAGTCAGTCCTGATACGAGGTCACAAGGTAGACCTACTGTAGATTCATGGGGAGGACAAATACTCATCAACTCTTCAACAGAGGTCTTTAAAAAAAACAACATTTAAGATCTATAATCTTCAATTATCAGACAGAGACGGTTCACCAGGGTCAAACAAGACCGAGCAGGACGCTCCCGCTGTGCGACATACCTCAGTGTGTCGGTAGAAGAAAGAAAGCTTTGATGTGAGTAATTGTACGTTTGTGTCTGCGAGGCCTCAGAACTCATCAAGCTGTCAGAGTTCAACAGGTCTGTACGATCAGAGCGATGACACGCTGTGTTACTGTAATCAGACTGTCAGTGTGCGCGTGTTAACCCAGTGACTAACGGTGTCGACAGATAAACGCAGTGTGTCTTTAGGTGATTCCTGTATCTGTGCATGTGTTTAAATGTGTTTGTGTGTATATTTGGGGCCTTGCATGTGTCCTACGAATTATCGTCTTTTGCGTCTATTCTGAATTACTGACAGGCTCATTAGAAATGATGCCAGTGCAGGAAGTACTGTGAGTTATATACCTCAACTCATGTATTCCAGAAAAAAGGAGATACTTTTCTCTGATATCTTTTAATGTCCTGTGGGAGCATGTTCGTGACTAGGGCTGAAATGATACACCTACCTCCCGATTCAATATGTATTGCGATTTTTAAGTATTGCGATTCGATATTACGATTTATTGCAATTTTAGTTAACTTTTTCAACACTAGACCATGGCAAAAAAGTTGAATCATACACTTCTAGGGACTTTTACTTTGGAAAATATCTAAATTGATACAGTAAAATTTTTTTATTTTCAGCATGTACTGTATGTAGTTAGAGATGTCCTGAAGCTAAATATATCCGTCAATGTCAGGAATTATTTATAATATTTTTTCCAGCAATCCCAAAATCAAAGAATAAAGACACAATCATTTGCTCCATTGTTCATGTAAATACATTACGTTTTAAATTTACTAAAGGACCAATGTGTAGCATTTAGGAGGATCTATTGGCTGAAGTGTAAATATAAATGTTTTCTATATAGTGAATAATCACCTGAAACTAAGAATCGTTGTTTTTTCTTTACCTTAGAATGAGCCGTTTATATCTACATAGGGAGCGGGTCTTCTTCTGCACACTTGGTACACGGCTGTGACACCTACGCTGGTAATTTTTTCACCTTGTGAGTCTGTGTGTGTGTCATCATGGCTAAATGTTGGCCTGGAGAGACCTGGAGAGACCTGGAGAGACCTACTGTAGCGGGAAATACCACAGAGGAGGTTTTGAGTACTTTGCCAGGTGTTTTTATTTCTGTCTGTTTGTGGACAGATTTTGTCAATGCCATAGCGTTACAACCGTGCAAGATACAGTCACGAAACTTTACAGGTGTGTGGTTTAAATCAAAATGAAGGCCGAGTTTGAAGATGGGTGTGGTCTGAGCAAGGGCGCTGGAAAGATAGGAAGTCTGGAAGGGGCCATTGCCTTTGGCGTCGCAGCTGGTGTGATCCGCAAGATGGTCTCTGGTGATGTTTGTGTTGTTCATATATTTGTCTTTCTAAATCATACATCTCAAAATATGTAGGAATGTGTCTACTTGTGTCAAGTTTAGTGTATTAGTGCACTTAGATGTAAACAACTCTGCATCTGCATGTGAGTGTGTGTGTGTGTGTATGTATACAGCGTATATCATCAGACAGACTCAGACACTTTACGAGCCAATCAAGTTTAATGATTGTGTAGTGTCAACAACGCTTCAACTGTACATGTAAAATCCAAATTACACGAGAATTCAGAGAATGCACGTCTGTCTGGATTCAACCCACATAACCCCCTTCATTTTTTTTCATAAGAGCACGCCCCCTCAGTCTTATTTTTGAATTGAAGTCAGCAGAATGTAAAACGAAAATATTTTTAAGGTATCCACACAAAATGTGTGTCGACTTTGCGGAGAGCACTTCGATTGGCCTCTCCTGACCTCTGCTTTATAACACACTAACATTTAAATAGGACACTGCTCTGTTCCAGGCAGCACCACCCTGATCCATACTTTTCATATATGTTCATAATGTATCTACCTCATGTTGCTATCCTGATTTTCCATATTGCAATTTGTTATTTTGGTCTATTCTGTACACACAACATCTATTGCATGTCTGTCCGTCCTGGGAGAGAGATGTTGGGGGGGGGGGGGCCTTATCTATCTAAGGATAGATTGCTTTGCACAGTGCAGCAATAGCCGTTGGAAATAATGGGTTTCAGAGCGCAGTGGTGCCATTGCCGCGTTCTGTGTTAAAGGCCCTTTATATAAAATTGGCTTGACGCTAAAAAGAACGTGGTGTCACAGTGGATATTAAGTCAATTTTGAACAGAGCAATCACAAACTGTAAACAGCCCGTTCGCACTAAAAGGCCATCATATTGCGCAAGGTGTTTAGCGTGCAATAAGTATGCCTTTCTTGATTTTCCTCTGTCATTTGTACGCCATGTATCCTGTACTGACTGCAATACATAGTACAAAAAGCAAGAAAGTTAAAATAAGTTTCTTTTGGTTTCACACGGGACACAAACACTGGTCTTCTGGGTGAAAGATCCGTGTTTGACCTATTTATCCATCCCGCAGACTAACACAGACTTTGATTAAACGTATTAAAACTAACATAATCTGGGAGAAAACATGTTCCCTTGAAACGTAATTGACAGTTTCATGTATGAGAATTTTCAGGAGACCGGGTTGTGCATCAAGCTTTAATTTGGACTTCAATACAAGTAAACGGGAGACCGAGCTATGTTTAATGTGACCGAATCTTTATCATTTCCGTGAGCACAACTTGACTGAGCTCCTCCAAATATATACGTACATACAAAATGTTACTCACACACATCAACATAACCCAGACTGCACACACACAAACCAGTCTGGTGTTGCAGACAAATTCTCAATTACCCAGAGACCTCAGTCAGATGATTTTCTTCTGTCTGTGAGGAAGCTGAATCACTGTCATACCACGCGCCGCTATATGCTGCTGTTTTTTCCCAGAGCCTGTCACTACATGTCCTTAAATTAACTTCAACGCAAGGAGAGAGATGAGTGGAGGAAAGAGGCAAAAAAAAGTACATTCACATGCTTCTGTCTGGGCTGTAAATGTCTGCATGTCTTTATCCATGTATTTGCATTGTGTGTGTGTGTGTGTGTGTGTGTGTGTGTGTGTGTGTGTTGCCCCCACACCACCAAAGCACCAACCACAGGAAGAGTGGGAGAGAGCGAGGAGAGGTGGACCACGGAGCGGTTAACCTCATGACATCACAAGCTGCGAGCTGATTGGCTGCTTCCCGAGGCTGGAGGGTTTATAAGCCAACCAGGAGCCTCGGTTTCAGCAACAGCATCACTTCAGCAGCGCTACAACATCCAGGGGAACCCAGGAGATAAACTAAAGTCTGTTTCTGCTCCACAACCTGAACTCCTGAAGCTTCCTCCAACTGCATACAAGGTCAGATGAATATACAACATTATATTTACTGTGTACAGTGTTTGGTTTAAAGTTTTTCTGCAGTACTGGTGGTGCGATGAGAGGTGGAATGGCAGGCTAATATTTATGTAAGCTGCTGGAAATTTGCTTTATTTAGCTGAAAGAAAACAATTCAACATTTAGAAACTTGCAGTGTGAAAAGGTCTAAAGTTCTTTCCAAAAGTATGTGAACACCCCTCTCTACATACTTTTGGTCTGGGCCTCATAGTTCCGATGACGGGAAATCTTAATGCTACATCACACAGTGATATTTCAGACAGTTTGAAGAATTCCCTTTTACCCCGTGCACAAATCCAGTTCTATAAAGACATCGTTTTCCCAGTTCGGTGTACATTAGAAGAACTTGACTGGCATGCACCATGAGTCCTGACCTCAACCCCATCCAACACCATTGGGATGAACTTTTCTTTATGGATTTCTTCTTCCAACACTGTGAATATAATTAATCAAAAAGCTAATTTCACAAACTCTACACTGCAAAAATTTCATTCAATAAAAATATTCAGTTTTATTTTATTTTCTTCTTAAAAAAAACAAAAAACACTGTCCAAACAACTCATCTCAAATCCAGTAAGAATCAATTAGTATATACGATACTTATCATGCTCATTTCCAGGTTCCAGCTCCGCTCTAACAAGCTTTGTTTGAGAGCGTGCCAAACTAGCCGTTATGCAAATGTGTTACTTAGTGACATCACCACGTTATGGAAGAAGAAAAGGCGGGACTTCAAGCAAGGCATTTCAGGCAGTTCAGGTGCAGACCTTATACATGCACAAAAGAACTATATAACACACTACAGGAAAGGGGAAAGCATAATTGGTCCCCTTTAAATGTTTTTAAAAAGTCATTTGTTTTGATGCTAGCACTGTAATCTGCTTCATACTGTGTAGTTTCCAGATACTAACAATTCATACAGTATATCTAAATTAGAAACAGGTTGAAAGCAATGGATCTTATCAGTTTTTGGAAAGAATTAACAATTCAGGACTCAATAATAGCAGGCAATGGCTTAAAGCTACTACAAGGAACATTCATTTTGTTTTGATTTTAGTGGTCCCTGTGGACAAAAGCGGTAGTGTTTCCGAGCACCAGATTCCCTTTAAAAAAACTCTCATTTTACTGCAGCAGGGTCTGACACTCTGCCCCATGCAGTCCTGGTTCTGGTTCTCCCGTGCCTCCCTTCCCTCCAGTGGGCCCAGCAATACGGCCTGATTTAGCGGAGACTCAGACCCGAATATTGTCACTGATGGTCTCGTTTACTTATGTAGGTCATACAGAGGCATCAGTATTGAGACTGTTTCATAACCAATTAAAAGTTCCTTGTAGTAACTTTAAAGATTGTTTTGCAGTCTACTTGGTGTAAAGGGTCACTGCTTTGGAGTCCAACTGCAACTCTGAGAGTTTTCTAACAAACTTCTGCAACCCAATTTTTTTAAAACACACTTATACAAAATTAGCAGAAATTTAAAGTCAGTGTCGAGCAAACTCACATTGAGCTTGGGGAGCCACAAGAGGGTTTGGTTATCCGCCATAAAAGCTCTGCAGTTTGCAGTTAATTATGAGTTCTTTTTTAAGACTTTAACGGCGGTGGAAGTCCGCCTGTGATTGGTCAGAGGAAGCCGGGGGCGGCTGTGTTTGATTGGCTGATTAGTACCACAGCGACACCAAGGCAGGAAGGGGAAGCTGTGGGCAACCGGGAACTAATTTCTGGATTTTTGTTTAGCATTACCAGGTCCAACCCCTACTAACCACACTGAGTAAACACAGTGACAACACACACGTACTGATTAACTACCAGCTCAGTCAACAGTGTTTTTAACTGAAGAGCTGAAGAGAGAGGTGCATCCTGGTAGTGTTTTAACACTAGGAGCGCCATAGCCCACGCCATTTAACGTTGTGGTTCCAAAGTTTGAATTATTCCGTCATTATGTATAACATGTTTCCCTCCTGCCCTAACTTTTCCTAAATACCTATTCTGCACATGCCTGTATTGTCATAATGATGGAATAACATTTAGAAAACCAAATAGATGTTTTTTTTTATTAACGTTGGTCCTCTCCTCCGACAGCCAAATTGCATTTGCATAATGGCTGTATAAGCACATTGAGACATGAATGGGACGTAGAAACTAATTTGCACGCCAGTAATCACTCAAATGCACTTATAATCACTTATAATCACAATAAGATATGTAGGCCCACAGTATTCATCATATCATACATGTGAAATATCAGAAATGAATGTGAAAATAATCACACTTTTTGTCTAACTATAAAAGTTGTGTCCTGTGTGTGCACTATAATCATATATGATTAGGGCTTTACCAAATAGTTCAACACTTCATTCATAATGTTGACATTTGAAATATTATTATTAATAACTTACAGAAACACCAATCCACCTTCTTGCTCTCTCTCACAGCTGCGCTTCATCCTCTCTCTGTAATTGTCTCAATCTTCAGTCCAAAAGTCAAAATGTCTTGAAAAAAGATTCAAAAATTCACAACATGTTTTTATCTAATGAAATATTCTGCTTCAATCCATATGTGTCGGCATTTAGCCTTTCAAATCAACCTTTTGTTCCAGTACTTTTGCTTCGCCATGGAAGTTTTTCTAAAAACAGATATCATATGAAAATAGCTCATTTTACATTGCTAAGAGTATACCAGTTTTATGTAGGTTCTAGCTGTGTAAGGTGTGTGGGGTCTGCGTATCGACTGATGTCATTACTGCGCTATACGCTACTCAGTTGTCACAATGCGCTGAAGAGATGGAGACTGATGAGGCGTTAATAGTGTGGGATTTGGAGAAAATAGTACCCCTAAAGAGCCTGGTCCCTCACAGTGACAACAAGACTCCAGGAAGTCAACGCTCCTGTCGTTTTTACACTTTGGTTTTTGTACAGATTTAACAAAAGAGATATGACATGCTAATTTGTTAACTTTGGAGAGGCTGGTTGGCGGATATAGTTACTTTCGGATGGAGCCAGGCTAACTGTTTCCCCCCTTCTTCTGGTCTTTATGCTAAGCTTACAGATATGAGACTGTTACAGCACACTTCCCAAGATATCAAACTATAACTATTCTACTATACTTACCCTAAATCTAAACCCAATTCTGACCACAACCCCTAAAACCAACACTTAGCCTCCGAACAGCCCTCGGAAGAAGTTGAGGACCAGACGTATTCTCGAGGTCTGAAACTTAAATTGGGCCTCTCGAAGATAGACGTACAGAAATACACACACGCATACAGTCATATGGGCGTCTGTCATGTTTCTGCTGCACTGCGGCTTTCCAGTTATAACCAGGCGAATTACACAGTATAGGAAGAGTCCATCATTAAAGATAGACACAGACACTCTGACTGCTCCTCCCACAGAGCATACTGTACACGAGAAGAAGAGCTTGTTACAGTTAGGGAGGGGAACAAGTTAACAAGGTGAGGGATGCATAATACTGACATTTTGCTGATGTCAAAAATGGATCAAAAATGATTTGTCTCTCGCCGTGCAGTGTGCATTATATCAGGACATCTGTTTGCAGCTCATTTTAATCTAATATAGTAAATGTAAAGTTGAACTTAGAGAGTGCTTTGCAGAGTGATGGATGGAAATGTAGACTCAGACAGTAGTAACTCTAAATGTTACTGGTTTTCTCCCCTTAAATCTTCCAAGCCAAACACCCACATTCATCTCTGTCTAAATCATACAGTACCTGTTATTTTCTCACATCTTCTAGACCAGAATCGTCCAGAAACATCCTGTCTCAATAAACCACGCACCGAAACGATGTGATTTTCTCGCTCTGATGACAGAGAAAATGTTTTACTGTGTTGAAACAGAGTTGTCAGGGACACACAACCACTCGTTTCGGTCTGTAATTGAGGACTTAATGACTTCCTGTGAACTACCAAGGCCTCAGGAAGTGCCACTGCTAGTTAATGTGCCCATGCAGCCTCCATTTTTAGGAAGGAATCTGGGCGAGAGGATTTACCGAGGAGACTAGCAGCTCCTTTTCCGTTTGACATGTCATTGTGTTTCCTGTGAAGTTATGGCCCCCGGACGAGTATTTTGGCGTTGTACGAGCGCTGCGCATCATGATTATGTTCTATTGTTTTATTGTGTGACTTCAACCTGCGTGTTTCTGGTTTTCTCCCCATGCAGACACCAAACTTTGACACAATGAAAGTGGCCGTTGTTTTCGTTCTGCTCTTCGCCACAGTCCTCTGTCGGCCGGTGAGTCATTGTCTCTGTCGAGTCAAAACTTCAAGAATAACTTCTGCTGAATCATAATTAAATAATTATATATTTAACAATAGTTTCAATCAATTTCGACATTAGTTTTGGTTTATTGACATACGCACTTACTTTCTATTCAATTTGTTTATGTCTTTGCTTTGCTTTTTAGGCGAAAAAAGTTTCTCTCAGCAGTTCAGAGAGCTCTGAGGAAGTGGTGAGTATCAAGAGAGAGAGAGAGAGAGAGAGAGAGAGAAAGAGAGAGAGAGAGAGAGAGAGAGAAAGAGAGAGAGAGAGAGACACTCCCTCATTGACTGATGTTGATCTCGTCCACAGGTGAGACGACCAGCAGCTCAACCCCTCAGGAGAAAGGCGGCAGAGGTTCCTCAGTACCGTGCAGCACCCGTACAGGTAAAATATTTTCTTTTTCTTTTTTTTCCCAAATATTTTTATTAGGAAACATGTGCACATCAGTAACACAGACTTCGGTAAAGTGGATATCATGCCTCATTTCAAATATTTAACATCAAAAGACAAACAATACCAGGAAATAAAGGCAAAAAAGAGACAAGCAAACACACAAAAAGCTAAATTGCAAAAAAAGATTCAACACCCGAGAGCACACAAATCAGGTAAACATAAAAAACAAACAAAAAAAACATACCTTGGGTGCCACCTTGGGTGATAAAGACTACCATGTGTGCACTGCGTCTTAACTGTCCGTCCCTTCTATAGAGGAGGTCATCGGTCTCCGAATCCTTTCAAATACCTCCAGTCTGTCATTAAGGATATGTTGGATTCTTTCCAGGTGGATGTTATCAGTCAGTGACCATAGGACAGGAGATGATGCTGTGCGCTCTGTAGGTTTTTAGAGCTTTTTTTTGCTCCCAGTATAACCAAAAGTGGATTCTTGATTCATATGAAGTAAATCTGCCTCTGCTTGGTCGCATTTCTCACAAATTGATGACATTTCTGGGAAGATTTTATGTAGCTTTACCGTCGAGTAATGCAACCTGTGTTGAATTTTAAACTGTATGTAACAGTGCCTGGCATTCAAGGAACAGATATGAACATAATTCTGGACCTTGTCCCAGATGTCCTCAGTTATTTCCATCCCTACGTCTTTATCCCGGTCCTCTTTTATACAGCTCATATCTACTTGTTCATGGTCTTGCATTGTATTGTATATAAATTAAATTGCATGTCTTCACTATACAGTCTCTCAGACACTGGTCCAGCTTGTTCGTCGATCATCGCGTTTGATTCAATTTGTTCTCCTCTTATAATGTTTGTTGATGATGCCATTAGGGTGATCTTGGATTGGACGACATTTCTAACAGAACAGCTGGGTTACGAACTGGAGGTGTGGAGCTCAAATGTTGTCATTTGAGTTGCATTATGGGAAATATAGGATCCAGTGTTTGACCCTTACTTGGGAAGTCACTATATCTCGGCCTCATTTTGACCATTCCTTTTCCAACCTGCCTCTTGTGAGTCCCCCAACTTTATGGAAGTGCAATACCAAATCACTGGAGTACCCCTTTAAGTCTTGCATCAATACCTCATCCTGAAGCCCTGAGACATGATAAAAAACACAGTAAAAGGTAAAAAGATGATTAACCAGATTTATTGCGTCTCTCTCGTGTTGCAGAACGTTGTAGCAGCAGCTGCTGCCGGCTCCGACGAGAGCGCAGAGAGCTCAGATGAAGATGAGGTGAGAGAGAAATCAGATTTATCAGGACACATCTTGTAAAATAATCAGATTTCTTCTCATGCCTTTTGTCAGCAGACTACAGTTCTGATTATTTGTTTGAATGATTCTTGCAGCAGGCGGCAGCAGTAGAACTCAAGTCTGAAATCACAGACACAACTTCATCCCCAGACACCGCCACTGTCGACAGCCAGGACAGCGAGGACAGTGATGATGATGATGACGACGACGACGAGACAGAGGTGAGTAAAAAACACACCAATAACACGTCCAGCTACATATAGAGCGTAGAGGTTTATGTTTCGAGTAACTCATTTTCATAAGAATAGATGCTCTCAGGCTCGTCGCCAGAAACATATTTGCATGGAAAACCAAAAACAAACCAAAACAAAGCTTCTATTTCTGACTCACCTCCAACCTCTGTGTCTCCAGGAAACCGAGGAGGATGACACCAGCGAGAGCACAGAGTCAGGCGAGTCCTCCACCCCCGCTCCCGCCACCCTCACCCCTGTCATCGTCACAGAGGAACCCGTGGCCGAAGCCACCGCTGAGCCCATCGAGCCTACCATCGTCACCGACGATGCAGCCCGCGGCGACAGCTTGGGAGGCTACCCCAGCGACTACAAGTCCATCATCTACGTTGAGGAGAAAACCTACCACAAGATTCCTTCTCCCTACAAGTCCTACGAGTACATGGGCACAGGAAAGAAGATGGCCTACGACATGACAGAGGACAA
Organism: Adelosebastes latens; assembly: GCA_916700685.1. Classification (NCBI taxonomy): domain Eukaryota; kingdom Metazoa; phylum Chordata; class Actinopteri; order Perciformes; family Sebastidae; genus Adelosebastes; species Adelosebastes latens. The sequence continues at coordinate 78,254 of CAKAKR010059958.1, forward strand.
CGAGGTGGACAAGTCAATGAAGGTGTACAAGGTACAGGTTAGTTTCCTTATGTGGTATAATTTATCTTAGGGCTGTCAATGTTAACGCCTAAAAATGCGATAGATTTGTTTTAACGCCACAAATTTCTTTAACACATTAACACAACTTTTTAGGTTATAGCAGTCTCAGTTTTAAAGCTAGAGTGAATGATATGATATGATATTGGTATCATATGAAACTAAAAGGAATCCATTGGACAATCATGCGATTAATCCCGATTAAATATTTAAATCGATTGACAGTCCTAATTTATTTATGTGGCACAGGGCCATGATCACATGATAAGGAGCACAAACAGAACATGCAATAATAACAAAACGATGGCACATGGCATGGCTAAAGTACAACAACTCCTAACAGTTATTCCGTCCATAGAGTCCAAATGAAATCCAATGTGACATTAAGCTGCTGTAGAATATCCTGCTGCATGCAGTTACCACTGTCAAACTGTCCAGTAATTGAGAAAATGCCATCTTTTACCTCGTTACCCATACGTCCGTGTTTACAATATGCAGAATCAGAGCTGGTGCTTAAAAATGTAGATAAACTCTACAAAACCTTTCTCTCACTTCATTCTACCAAACATCTAAATATACCAAGATGTAACAACAACTGCAGTCCACAAATGTCCTCCATTAGTGCAGTTTTATGTAATGTGGACAAACAAATCAAACAAACTCCCATCTTCCTCACCTCCAGGCTCTTCAGGTCCACAACGAAATCGTGGAGGAAGACACCAGCACCCCTGATGTGGAGAGCCAGGGCCTCGACGCCTCCTCCGGCACCGCTCAGGACCAGGACACCCGCCAGGCCGCCCTCCCAGAGGAGGAGGAGAGCGCCAGCGCCAGCGACGCCACCACCAGCGAGAGCTCCAGCGCCCCAGAGGAAGAGGAGGAGGAGGAGAGCGCGAGCACCGCCAGCAACAGTGCCAGCCAGGAGTCAGAAGACGACGACAGCCAGAGCAGCGAGGAGGCCACGGCCACGCCCGGAGCCGCCGACAGCGACTCAGACGAGAGTGATGAAAGCGATTCAGATGAGGTGGCGGCACCTGACGCCACCACTGACATGCCAGCGGTCATCACTGCCAAATAAGCTCCGCCCATCCAGGAAATGGAGTGGTGTCAGATCAAAAAAGCACACGCTGCATCCAGGTGCAAATAGCCCCCTCCAGAGCCACGTTCCACTGTAGGGCCAAACAGGGACAGCCACGACTTCAATATGATTGATTTCAATGTGTTCACACAATATTTCTGTGATTATTTGTGCATCTTTTGGGAAGCAGAAATGCTTTTTCCTTCTGGATTGTATTTAAATAAACCAATAACTCCTGCATCCTGTGGTCTGGTTGCCGTGGTAAATCCCATGTTTGATCCCGCAGCGGAAAAGTGGCAGGATGTTGAAAACTGACGACTGCAACAGGAGGTTGACTGACCTCATGACCTTTGCCCCCACACCTCTCCACTCTGTTACTGCAGGGTCAAAGGTCACAACAGAAAGTTGAGTCCTGATATCTACACTAGCACAACACTGCATTTAACCATTACTTAATAACTGCAATATGCAAACCTACATTGTTTCTGTGCTTATACCGTTTATTTAAATACCTGTAATCATTTCAAGCATAATCATAACTTGACATTTAGCCATGCATTTTCTGCCTGTATGGCTTAGCTTTGTTGCTCGCTAGTATCAAATCTGCTGGTGTAGATAAAAGGATGTAAACAGAGAGAAACTCCCCATCTATTACAGGGTTCAGTCGGGCATAGATGCAGTACACACACACACACACACACACACACACAAACATACACACAACACAGTCCTGATCATTTGCACAGTTACCTACCTACACTACATGTTGTTTGTCCCATGTTGTTTACTGTAATGTATCATATTGTACCATTTCTAAAATATTAATAAAGTTTTTTTTCATAAAAAGAGATGATGGTTGTTTACATTTGTTTTAGATTTAAAGACGGGAAGGGTGGCTGAGAAGATAGATATAGAATAAACAATAATACACAGAACTGTTCAAAAATAATAATAGTAGAGACTCCATGTGACGGAAATTTGTTCTAGGACCTGACCCAGCCTTTATTTTGAAGGAACAGTTGGAAATTTTGATTTGAGATAAGGAGATCAATACCACCACTGAGCCAGGAGGCACTTAGCTTAGCATAAGCATAACATAGCTCATAATTCATATAAATACTTTGGCAGTAACAAAAGGCCTGTAGCTATAGCCCAATATCCAGGCCCTAAACAAACACTATCGTTACCTGACTGGCCGTCACTAATGAAGGCAGGTCGGGGAGACGTGGATGCTGCTCCGCAGTGCACTCGGTTTGCGTACGTTAACTGTGGTGGCTGTGACCATTACTCAAATTTGACATTACACAACAGGCTTTTAATTGAGAATGTTTTCGAATTGAAAACCTAAAATATGAAATTAGCAAAATAAATAGTAAAAAGGTCTTGCAAAAAAGGGCCCTTATCTAGTCAGAGGGTGAAAGGGCAGGTGCTTGAGCACCACCTGGGGTCTAACTGTGCACGTACCTGGCAATATGAGAGTGATTTCTACAGAAATGTCATACTGAAACACCTATTTTTTGTCTAGACTTCATCTTCTCATCTGTTAATGTCCTCCCTGCTGTCAAACATATTTATAGACACATAAACACAGAGAGAGTTCTGACTCTGATTACAAGCTTCATAACGTCTGAGCTCCTAAACTGCAGCAGTGAAGCCCCTCAGGTGGAAAGACGAGACAGGTCAAAATGTGTTAAGATTGATGTTCCTGTCACAACTCTGAACTGCTAATCTAAGGATCCAGTAGGCCTATACGTTAATGTACTGACAGTGATGTCTATGCACACATTAAAATTAGAATCTTTGTCAAATAAAATATACTTTTTGTGTCGTTTTGTGGCCTTCTCTTCCCCAGTTTTCATTGAGTTTCTTCAAATGAGGGAAACAGCGCTCCCTGGGTTGTAACAACGTAAATGTCAGTCAGTCTGTGTGGTGAAAGAGGATAATTGTAACTTAAGGAAATGTCTTTCAAGATATTACATATAATTTACTCGGTAAAACTTGTGTTAGAAAGATTCAAGCTGGATATTGATTACTAATGTGATTTCTGTGAACTTGAAAAAGAAAGAGAGTATTTCCCATCTATTCTTTTGCTCTATACATACAAGAATGTTCTGAATGGATGTAGCCAACTTTCTAGAAAAGAAACTTAAGATGAATGTTGAAATAAATATGTTTGATGTAATGATATATTTGAGTCAAGATATGATTGGAAATAACATTCTGTATATAATACAATTAATTATTATTTTTGGAAAATTTCATATTCATAAGACAAAAATGGTCAAGCCAACTTTCCTGCACTTTATAAATGAATTCAAACAGTAGCCTAATATTTGGTATGATGATGCTATAGCTATAGCATCATCATACCAAATATTAAAAACAAAAAAGCCATGCAGATTTTAAAATTTTAAAATAATTATAATATGATGTATATAACATAAACACAAACCCCTGGCATTATGAAATGTATATGTAATTGTTTTTGTTTTGTCTTCTTTTTTGTTCAACCGTAGGCCTATGTATCTGTACCTCTGTTAATGAGTTCAATAAAGAAAGCTAAAAAAAAAAAAAAAAGGATAATTGAGCTGGAACAGCAGGCTATCAAGTTGTATCCTGTCTACCAAAGAGAACCCACATGAAGTTGACACTGACTAGAATAATAGTATCAAACAGTTAGGTACAGTCAATATAGTGTTAAACTGTAACAGTTCATTTGCAAGACAGAATGTGAACTGACGTATTTGTAACGTTAAATGTCTCTGGCCTCACAATAAACACATTCTAGAACGTTAGCAACACTCTTTAGCTACATTAGCAGGCACAGTTAGCTAGCTTGTTTACTAGTGTAGCTAATGATAGCAGCTAGCTGTTAGCCAACCAGTTAGCTAGCAGTGATGGAGCTCTGACCAGTGACTGACACAACAAGGATATTAACCACTTCATCTCCATGATGGAAAGAAGAATGGGCTTCAGTATCAAATAACGTGAGTCAGATACACTCCTTCTGTCTGTCTGTCTGTCTGTCTGTTTGTTTATTTATTTAACTTTGTTATGGAGGTTATATTGTTTAAAAGTGGGCCTACTTAAATGTGCGTTTTTACCTGTCTGGTAACTGAAGCTGTTGTGTTAAAGGTCCCATATTATAAAAAAAGTGAGATTTAATGTTTTTTTTTTATATAAAGCAGGCTCAAGTGCTATATAAATACTGTGAAAGTATCGAAACACTCAATCCACAGGGAAATACACACAGCCCGTATTCAGAAACTCTGCATTTGAAACAAGCTGTCAGGATTTCTGCCCATTTGTGATGTCACGAATATACAATATTTAGACCCTTGACATAATTTTAAACGTAAACATTCTAAATGTGTCCCAGTTTATTTCCTGGTTGCAGTGTATGTGAATGTCATCAGCTGACAGGAAGTACACATGGACCCAAGCTGTTGCCTAGCAACGTAATTCTGTTGCAATTCTGTTGCAATTCTGTTGCAATTCTGTCAAAATGCGCTAAAACGGAGCTTTTCAGACAGAGGGCAAATACAGGCATATAAAATATAAAATAAAGTTTTTTTTTTAACATTACAGCATGTAATCATGTTCTAGTAGAAACACAAAATACAAGTATGAACCTGAAAATGAGCATAATATGGGACCTTTAATGCTGCTGCCCCCTAATATGTAATTCTTGTTTATTCAGTCACCTGTTGACTGCATGTGATTTATGAGTGTTGTAGCTGTACAGAGGGTCTGGCAGCTGCTTATGAGATGTGGTTTTGTTTTGCTGTGTTATGATGCTGTAGGCCAGTGGTTCTCAACCAGGTGTCCGGGGAACCCCAGGGGTCCTTGAGGGAGTTCAGGGGGTCCCCAGAAAAATGGGAAATAGTTTATTTTCACTATTTAATTCACTGTAGAAGTGAGCCCACTGGGAGTAAGAGTCATTAGAGTGACTCATCTGATCATAGGTTTCACTTCCTCCACAGTTATCTCCTCAACTGTAGTTGACAGCTATTGAATTGTGGTCTTGATCATATCTAACAACCAAAGTCTTGTCAGATGCTCCCTGAAGCGAAATCTTATCAAATCGGGGTTCATGACCTATTGTGCATCTATTTAGGGGTCCTTGACATGAAAAAGGTTGAGAACTACTGCTGTAGGCCTTCAAGGCTGTTTTAATACATGCATTGATACTTATTCTTTATGTCTTATTTGTCACTTGGATTTCCCAAAATGTGTCTGAATGAACTGGGTGATTTTGTTGCTGTGTGGTAGGATTCAAATGTTTATTTGTCACATCACACAAACCATATGCTCATATGCTAAAAGACTAGTGTGAAAAATAAGAATTAGAAAAAAAAGAATAAAGAAAAGAGAAAAAAACATAAATATGTCTAAGTATGTCAGAATTTTAAGGATTTAAAAATGAGGATTTGAATGACTTTTGTCTTTCTTTCTTTGGCCGTTTCAAAGTGTATACAGTCTCTTGGTGGAATAGAAAAGAAGATAGGTGGTTTGATCTGACCTTCTCTTGTTGGTTCAAGACTTGAACAGCTTTGTAGCCCCTCTCAGACTTTTAAAACCAGTGTTTTTTTAACAGGTTTTTTGGTTTTTGAATGATGTCTTAATCCTGCAGAGGTTAGCGTTGAACCCTCCTGCCCTGTCCTTCACCTCGGCATCGTGCCACTCCTTCAGGGAGGGCCGCTGACAGCTCATCCAGCATTGGAAATATGCCTGAACTTAGCTTTTATGTAGAAAATAATAATAACAGGATAATAGGCTAATTGTGATTACTACATTTATCCATGAGTCATAGTGAGAGCTGTGTAATTCTGCCGTGGGATTTGAGACGTGAAGAACCGATCTACAAATCAAGTCTTTGGAACTTTTTTTGAGTGGAGCTGTGTGTTCAGAGTCCCAGCCGTCAAGAAAAAGAAAAGAGAAACAACATTTGGGATTTTAATGGACCTACCCACCTCACTGCCCTCAGGGGTACAACGTCTCTAATTTAAAGTACTGTAGTTACTGAAACTGAGCTGTTGCCACTGACAGACCAAACTCTGATCCCATCTGCAGGGGCGCCTTAATATTACTTGAGGACCTGGGGCTACGGACATTTTGGAGGCCCTCCCCTCCCTTCACAATATGCCACAGCAACTTCAATTCAGCAGAATATGAAAGTCATCAATATGAGACAATACATCAACACAAACCTAGGTTATTGAGCCAAGTAGGCCTGTGTTCACAGCAGCAACACAAGAAGATCAGTCTTTTCAATTAAAAACCCACAACCATTACAGGCAAAGAACCGGTATAAATCTGGGGTGGGCGTTTGGAAGTTCTCCTCCAAGAAAATCTGAAGGTTTTTGACCTAAAACTATGCAATTTTACATCATTTTGGTCCATTATTATTACTATAGTTAACACCCAAAAAGCTTGAAAACAAAACTTGCTATAAGAATTATTTTATTGTTTACAGCCTTCATCTGAATATTTAATTCTTCTGGCAATGTTTGCCCTTTAAAATCATAATCTCTAAATCAATAGAGCAGATTCAGAAAACTTTTAATTACCTGTGAAATCCCAAAGGTCGACATAGACTGTAATAAATTACTTTCCCCACTAGATGGGGCCGATTCATTGACATGCCATTTGCAAGTGCTTCTGGTCCTCCCTGCTTGCTTTGAATACATCAACATATAATGGAATAAAGAGGATGTTATGCAGTGATCAAAGCTTGCTTTAGTATCTTGAGCAATTATAAATAACTTTTAGGACTGAAAGGTCAATATTACTTGCTAATACAGCATGTGACCAGGCACAGTATGCTGTCTTTGTTAAGGACGTACTGTATATGAGTTGGAGTGGTGACATTTACAGTGTAGGCCAATCTGTCTCTCACATGATTTGCCCGCTCACGGCTATGACGCAGGAGAAGAAGTTCTGCTGTGACCTTAAAGGGCCAGGTCACCCAAATTTTAACAAATTTTCTCACTCACCCTGACAGAGAGTTTTGTTGTATGTGCCCCGGCTTTGAGATATTTGTCTCGCCAGCTGTTTTTCTTTGGTAAGACGAATAGGTCCAATAAAAACATTAAGGTCTGTAGATTATACATAGTAATGGGGGCATTGTTCCCGGGGGGATATGTTGCTGTTGAACCATTTAAATGTAATTTTTCAATGCTGTGAACATCACAAGTTAAATTCCATTCACCCTCACTGTATTTGAGTAGCAGCAGTACCTGGACACATAATACCAAAATTGTGCATGCATGGCTAGATATCACTAGAGGACGGCAAAAATGACCTTATAAATGTTTAAAGCTTAAATATACATATGGGTAAAACACACAAAAATGAGCTAACCTTTACCTAAACTGAACCCCCACTTTATTCCTCATGTTTATACTTAATGGGAGATTTCTCAGATATACCGGTATATTTATTTAATATTTGTTTTTAAAAATAAGTGTAGAATATATGATTGTCTCCAGCTCACTCCCTGCTCTTAAAATAGACTACAAAACTATGTTACATTAATTTCACATTACTCAAACTAGGGGTCAAACTCAATCTACTTTAAGGTAAATGATTTTACAAAATATGACAATTTCATCGTAATTTAGATTTCTTTATTTTCCTTTCGAAGAAAAAACTCATTACTCTTATATACAACACACACAATCATACACATTAGATCCAGTTCAACAAAATTAAGTACAGCACATGTTAAAACAAAAAAAACGACAACATTAAGGTATTGTCTTCAGGCCTCCAGCTATATTTAATTCGGGAAAATATGAATTCACAACCCATAATCAAACCAACCCACTGCGCCAATAACTCATCTTGTCTTGTTAGCTCTTGTCTGCTGACTGTAAATGCTGAATAACACAAACCAGACACACCCTCCGCAGTCTATAAACACACTGCTGTGGGATACATACTCCGGATGCTTCATGCAGAAGGATCACCTTTTTTTGGTATAATTCCAGTGCAGTATATCTAAATATGTACTTGTACTGTACATTACTGTGTAACAAGCTTGAGCCGCAAACTAAAAAAAATCCACCAATGTATCCTGCCTGTACTTTCCTGATCAGTTAATACTTAAAGGTAAACATGACTGAGCCAAAGATTTGTTTATGTAATTTTACCATATATGAACATATATGTATATGTGGTCTGGTCTCTAGAGAGTTGCTCTGTAGCTTCATAAACGATGGCTAAAACAATGTAGGACAACATAAAAAGCAATCAATGAAATCTCAATAATACATCTTAATGTAGACCCACATTTAAAACAAAATAATGCATACGTATCACTTTATAATAACCATCATTTATGAATGGTAAATTGATAGCCAATTAAACTTTAGTTTGTAGTTATTTTACTGTTAACAACCAATGAAATTATAATTAATAATGTTTATGTAATATGAAATAATTAGTTTTAAAATTATATATTGTATCATAGCTGATAAGAGACAATAACAATTACATTCTGATTACATTAGTAACTTATTTATTAACACTTTATTGTTGCACACATTATAACATTTTATATACTATATTAAGTATTTGTAAATGATTACCGATGAAACCTTTAAGAAATCGTTTGTAAAACATCTATAAACATTACATAGATAGATGTACCAGAAACCAATTATTAACCACTAACAAAGTATTATAATCATCAGTTGCAACTTTATAATAACCATCCAAATAAAGTTTATAGACGGCTTACAAACCTATTATTAACCATTATGTTACAAATATCTGTTCCATCTATCTATATCATGTTTATAGATGTTTTGCAAGCAATTTCTTAAAGGTTTACAACTCATTCAGTAATCATTAACAAATACTTAACATAGCATATAATATTTTATAATGTATGCAACGATAATGTTAAAATAACATAAATTATAGCATTATTAATAATTAGTAAACATTATTAATTATAATTTCATTGTTTGTTAACAGTAACTAATAACTAAAATTTAATTAACTATCAATTTACCATTTATTAATGATGGTTATTGCAAAGTGTTGCCAAACTGTTTTTAAAAATATATGCTTTTGTACAAAAATTGACTATTTTTGGATCAAGCAACTAGTGGTCATTGAAGGACACGCGTCTTAAGGCAGTTAGTGATACTGTGATACCTTCTAATTTCAAATTGGCCTCACTGAGTATCTGTACTTGTGTGTTGACCTCTTTGCTTCTTGCATTGATGAAGCCCACTGGGGTTGTTTAAAGTTACAATCTCGAAAATCTCTTTTTTATTCTCTTTGGCGACACCTATGGCGATAATTGGTAATTGCAGGTGTGTTTTTGGATCTCACTTCCCAGAGAGTGCCGCTTGTGATTTTTCCCGGGAATGTCGCCACAGACACCTAGTTTGTAATACTGCAAATGCAAGGGCCTTTATCAGTGGGCCATAGGTCAATCACAATTTTCTTACCTCATTCGGTGATAGATAAAGACTTAACAGACATTTATTTACATGTAAATGAAAATCCTAATACTTTAACTCTCGCAAATAGACTAAAAAATGTCCTGAAAATTACACATTTTTAATAGGAATGTGGTTAGTTGTCTCCTCTGCTTTCTGTGATGGGAGCTGACGTTAGAATGTCCACGATAAAACAACCAGTCACACATCCAGTTGACGTGGAAACGACAGGTGTGGCCGATGACGCTGGCGGAGGCGTCGTCTCTGTCACTGTTGGCTCATCTGTGCTCATTGTGTCTGGGTCAAGGGTGGACGTACTCCCGTCTTCCGTAGCGATACTTGTCATGGCATTGGTGGCCGCGACCGATGTGGTCTGATCCGTGGTCTGATCCGAGGTGGTCTGATCCGTGGTGGTCTGATCCGTGGTGGTCTGATCCGAGGTGGTCTGATCCGTGGTGGTCTGATCCGAGGTGGTCTGATCCGTGGTGGTCTGATCCGTGGTGGTCTGATCCGTGGTGGTCTGATCCGTGGTGGTCTGATCTGTGGTTAGAACTTCCTCAGAGGACTCCTCCGACGATTGACTTTCTGAAGAGTCACTAGATTCTGACGACTCCGATGACTGACTTGACTCTGAAGACGAGTCTTCGTGGCTAGAAGATTCAGAAGACCGCCAAGACAACCTGGTATTCTCCAGCCATCCCTGTTGCAAGTCATTGTCAGAGATGTCAGCATCGTGATGCCGAGGCCAACCAACCTGTGGAGGGTATATCAAATGAAACACTCAGATACTGTCAAATAAAGCCCACAATTTCCTGTCTGATTTCCCGGTCCAGTATCTCTCTATCACCTCTATATTGGATGATTCTGCAGCACATGATTTATGTTCAGTGCCGATGCAGGAGGTAGTGTGTCCTTTACAGTATGCAGCGAGGCAGGAAGTAAATAATGTTAGCTTAAAAACTGTAATCACGATCTTTTCCACACCTTAACCATACCTGAAACTATACTGTAGGTAGGCTACAATGTGCAGGCATTGTAGAAATATATAATTTTAACAATGGTGTCATTGAAAGTTTAACAACGTCATTGAAAGAAATTACAGTGTAACGGTAAGCCAGCATTCACAACACCTGCGCAATACCGAGTCATGGAGTAACATACTGCAGGGAGGAACTTTCACAACGGCTTACACCATTGGCCCTTCACTTTGTTAACTTCCTGTTTGGCTGTTTGGAATTGACGTGATATACAGTAACAAACAGTTTTTAGTGTCCACCCCTACAGATATTGCACCAATCAAACATCATCAGTTGGAACCATGGCAGAAAAAGAAATTAAACTTAAATTTCTTGTTTTGAGCAATGACGCACTGATGCTTATTTCAACCAAATACGTACACAAGTCAAAACAAACACCAAGGAGGATGTATGTGCTGCTAACTTAGCAAAAATGTATTGTAATTTCAGTTGGATTTGGAAAGTTGCACAATGGATGAGCTCAATCCATTTATCTCTGTGTTATTTGTAAATGAATGGGGATAAATAACCCGAGACGTTTTTACCATGTCTGTGAGCAAATATAAACAGTCATAATAAACATAATGCAATGAACAAAACCAAAAGTCTAAAGCATATTGTGCCCTCCTAGAGGTTACCACCCGATTCGACTGTTATCAGGCCACTAGGCGTTATCGGTCGCTATAAGCACCAAAGATGTGGGTCAGTAGGGGCCTACTATGCATACTACATTGTGAAAGTGAAACTTAAAAGCAACTCGTTCTAACATGTTATAAAACTGAATGAAATGTTACGTTTTGAACACAAACACTAAACTTCTTTAGGTTTAGCCAACAAAACTACAACTTCTTTAGGTGTAGGCAACAAAACCACTTAGTTAAGTTTAGGGAAAAACATCATGTTTTCGCTTAAAATAACTACTTTTCTAAAGTGAAACATAAAGCAGGTATGTAATCAACATTAACAGGGAGTTGTCTCAGTATGTACACTACCATACAATAAATAGAGAAGATTCAAATCAACGTATATCTCAAATAGAATCTGTAAATATTCATACTAAAAAAATACTGCAGTCTGACTGTAGCAAATGGTGAACTGCAACAAAACACAGCAGCAGGAAAACTGAGGCACATCAGTCAGTGAGAGAGAAAGAGCAGCAAGGGAGGAGGATGAGGGAAGATTTGTGGTTAACTTACCGGCTTAGCGGAGGCTGTTATAGACAGAAGAACTATGACGAGGGCGGTTTTTAGAAGCTCCATTTCTGATTGGTTCTTATCTGCGCAGGAGGGAAGCCACAAACAAAAACACATTCACTTACACACAACCAGAAACAAGGCGCTATCAGAGGCTGGGGATAATAATCAGATTTACACTGGAAAATTACAGTAATCTATCTAATAAAAACATGTTTTCTAAAAAGATAAATATTCACATACTCTTTGAGAAGTTGCTAATAAACCCATAAAACATCACAAGATGTGAATTAAAACAAACTTAAAAATAAAAAAAAAAAAAGTAAAAACATACCAGTTTTCTGTAGCACCAGATCAATTCTCTAGTTCCTTCTTACTTCTCTTAAATCTTGAATAAAATCGGATGCTGTGCAGCTGTGATCACTCTGCTTCAGTACAGAAAGATGTCTGACCTCCATGCAAGACTGGCTGCTGCTCATATATGCTGCCTGGACAGAGAGGCTGGGCTGGGCAGGGCTGTGACGGACAGGGGACCTGGGGGGTAGGATTGGGCAAGCATGGGTTGCCAGGAGCTGGAACGGAGGGGAGGGGCAGGAGAGGAAGTTTACCACACACTTACAGATCACCTAAATGTGTGCATGAGTCAGTGGAAAAGTGGTTTATTTTGTTTCATGACATATGCATTTTAGGGTATTTCTTTTGACTCTCCCAAATTAAAAAGAAATCAACCTCTATGAATTTAAATTTTAACCATCAGAGTATGCAATACATATAAACAGGTACACAAAATTACATATAGTCATTAAGATTTTAATCTGTAACATGCTTATTTTTTATGGTTTTCATCACTTGTTCTTAATGTCCTTACTGCTACATTACAATAACATTCATTTTATACATTTTCCTTTTTTAAATTCTATAATATTTTTAAGACATTTAAATTATTTTCCATCAAGCTCTGTGTATCATTGTAAATATTGATTCAAAAACATTTTCAAAAAATAAGAGATGTCATGATTTTCTCTACACCATTAAAAAAATGTAGATAGTAGCCATAGATGTCAGTCTTCATACACAAAAAATATAAAATATTTTTTTTTGATAGATATTGCAATTCTAATGTCTAATGTCCTTACTGTAAAGACATGTTGCAGAAATTACATTTTTGCTAATATTGCAGATAAATGGCAGCTAGCAAGGTCTGCCACTTTAGCTTTGACTCTTTGCATCTAATACACATGAATTCAACAGTAATATTAAGTTATTTTTTTTAAATGTGGTTCAAGATACACTAAGCTGTATGGTAAGGACACACAATAATACTTCAGAGGAAACGGTGATCTTAACCTTGTTTTTCTTGATCTTGAGGGTCACCTATGTGGTTGGCCCAACCTTTCACCCATGTGCTCATTTGCAGAAAGTAAGGCTGTTGAAGTGCTGATGGTGGATGGACATGTCTTAATTAAAGTGATGTTTGCTATATTTTTAACCATAACAACAATCTTTCCCAAACGTCAACCATACCATAGTTGCCATGTGCGGATATTGTAGAAAGGAAGAACTTTTAAAACGCTGGGATTGGATGTTGGATGACGCTTTGTGTTAAAGGCAGAATTGAAATGTGACATGGCGACAGGAGGCGACTGAGAAATGAAAAACGGAGACGGAAGTCTGAATGAGGTGATGGAGAAATGATCTGACGTCCAGACTGAGCATTCAGTGGAATGTTACAGTAGAGTCTGAGAGTGACGCCACACTTTGATCAGACGTCTCTGTGTGTGACACAACTGTGTTACTTCATCACTCTGAAACTTTCCACCATCCTCTCTTCCTCTCTCTCCTCCTCGCCAAAACACACCTCAGGATGAATCATGAATAAGATGAATCATTAAAAAGGTTTCAAATTAGAAGTTTAAGGACACAGATCAGCACAAAAAAACCCATTCTATTTTGGGTTTTGGACTGTTGGTCTGACAAAACAAGCCTTGGTCTCTGGGAATTTTATGATGGGCGTTTTCTTAGCCACATTAGCGACATGGCTGTAGGGATGACAATGTTGGTCTGTCAGTCATTCACCTTGGTCTAGATATTAACAACTAGGGGTTGGATTGCCATGACATTTTGTATAGACATTTGTTGCTCCCAGATGATGAATCCTAATACTTAACTGATTGTCTTACTTTTCATCTGGCGAAGGTCAAAGTTTTGAATCATGTGGTGAAATATCTCAACATCTACTAGATAGATTTGTACAGACATTCATGGTTCCCAGAAGATGAATCCTAATGACTACCGCCACCTTGAGGCTGACATTTGGGGTTGAAACTATTCATAGGATACATTGTTGGATTAGGGTGAAATGTGATACAGACACTCATGTTCCCCTCAGGATAAACTGTAATAACTTTGGTGATCTCTTAACTTCTCTCACTTCCTCTAGCATCATCATCATCAGGTCAAAATTTCAATTCGTCAAATGCTTTGGTTTTATGACCAAATACCTGCAAAACTAATGACATTCCCATCAGCCCCAGCTGTTTTTTGTGTTCAGTGTTAATTAGCAAATGTTAGCATGCTAACATAGATGGGATTCCCATACAACTAAACTGCAAAATACTTTTTGAGGGAAACATATTTTCTCCTGGGTTACGGTCGCAGTTTTAAACAGTTTTAAACACGTGATTAACGTTGTAAACAACGAAAACTCAACAAAACTACTTAGTTAGGCTTAGGCAACAAAGCTACTTAGTTAGCTTTAGGCAACACAACTATTAGGTTAGGTTTAGTAAAAAAACATCATGGTGTGGCTTAAAATGACAAACAAAACAAAACGAAAACCCAACATATTACTACATTTCACACGGGACACGAACACCGGTCTCCTGGACGAAAGTCCGGTGTTTGTTGGACCCATCCACCTCCCTTCCTTCCCGCCAGTAGTGGTCATTCTCGCTTGTTATACCCGTTATTATTCAATAACGTTATTATTCAACATAACTTTCATTCACGGTCGGCCAATATACTACGTCGCCTGCTCTGCGCATCACTCGTTGTACTACGTCACTCACTGCGGCCGTATGCAGACTTACAAAAGTATTTGTGATACGTCAAAGAGAAACGTAATCCACGACAAAATACGTTTCCTTCCAAACGTATTTGAGAATGCAGTTTATTTGTATGGGAAGGTAATTTTTAGGAGACAGGGCTGACTGTAGTGTGACAACAGTACAGGATACTAATACATTTACATCTGCACACATGATAGCTACTGTACTGTCTAAATTGGTGGTAAAACACAGACCCATCAAAGTGTGTCCATCATCATTGCAGCAGACACATCGCATGTCTCCAACAGCTTGAGACATAAACCCACTTCCCTTCTACAGTATGCACACATCTTCATTCACGTAGGCACATGTGAAAGGCTTTGTTGTAAGTTCTGTAAATCTGTAACTCTGAGTCAGAAACAGCTCTGGAAGTTTTAACCACATTGAATACACTTTGTCCAGAGCCATTCCGGGGAAAAAACCTAACTCTGGTCAATTATTACCGTCATCCAACCACCGTGTTGTGTCAGATCATGCACAGGAAGTGCTCATTTAAGGCTCTAAGTTATCTGGTCGGTGTAGGCAAGTAAACAATCTTGTGGAAGTCGGACAACTAATAGAGAAGTTCAACTTCTGTTAATGTTTAAATAATAAGGTTTCAGTTTGTCTAGCTATAAACTGACCTGAGCAACTACAACAAAAGGATGAGTGTCAAGTGGTTATAGGTTCACGGAAATGACATAAAACACTAATATTTCAGTGGCAAATCCAAGACTTTGTTGCCTAGTATGCATACAATATAGTAGGTATATTAAAATTAACTGTTTTTACTTATAATCCTTTAACCATAACCTCTGTTTTTATTCAAGGGTCAACAAGAAGTCCTCGTCCACTGGCTTCCATGTCCTGCATGGTAAGTAAAGGAAAAGTGCTATAACATGACCATAAATTCAATCAAATCAAAGTACACAAAAGCTAAATAGTACACATATACAGTATATTATTATAGAGTTGCATTGTATTACATTGTACAGTACCTTGGAGGTTAGTTTTAAATTATTGTTTTAAAAAACGCCATTTTGACTTGTTTTGACGGAAAGGCGCTTGGCAGTCACGTGACGTGGATGCAGGCCTATAGAAGACAACAGACCATAAAACATATAGGCATCTCACAATTTTAGAGCCGTTATAGTGAAATTAATGTGTTTGGCCCTGTGGACCAACGTAACTACTACACATTTTGATGTGAGACTGGGTTGTGGGGCGGCTGTGGCTCAGAGGTAGAGCGGGTTGTTGATTCTCGGCTCCTCTGTCCACATCGCGAAGTGTCCTTGGGCAAGATACTTAGCCCCAAATTGCTCCTGAAGGCTGCCCTATCGGTGTGTGAATGAGTATTTAGATTAGAGCCTGATGGGCAGGTTGGCACCTTGCATGGCAGCCTCTGCCATCAGTTTATGAATGTGTGTGTGAATGAGTGAATGTTGACATGTAGTGTAAAGCGCTTTGAGCGGTCGGAAGACTAGAAAAGCACTATAGAAATGCAAGTCCATTTACCATTTACCAAAACACATTATAGAGCTCAGTGGAAAAAGAAATGAGGGCAACTTTTTATGAATCATTATTAATAGAAAAAAAATAAGTGACGTGTGTCTTGAAGGGAGAGTCTTCATTTTTTTACAGCTACCACTACCCATCCTCTCCAGTGCATACTTCAGTCATGGTTTCCATTGCTTTTGTGTGTGTTGTTTTGCATGTGGTGATGACAGCGCGTCTAAAGGGGAAAACCAAACCACAGGTTAGACATTGTGAAAAATGCTGTAGGCCTACATTTTAGCTTATATATTTTAACTTATATAAAAAACACTTTATAGTGTACATTGTCGACAAACCATTTTCCAAAGCTGTACCAAGGTTATTTAAGTAGGATCACACATAGACCACACTTTGTATGTTAAAGGTATATAAAGCCGGTTTAGCTACATAAATACTGTGAAAGTATCGAAACGCTCAATCCACGGAGAAATACATACTCAGAAACTGCCTTTAAACGAGCCGTCAGGATTTCTGTACAGCTGTTTAGTTCTGGTTGCAGTGTATGTGAATAACATCAGCTGACAGGAAGTAAACATGGACCCAAGCTGTTGCCTAGCAACACAATTCCATTGAAATGCGCTAAAATGGAGTGTTTCAGTCAGAGGGTGAATACAGGCATATTCAGGCAGACAGTATGAGGAAAATAAAGTTTTTTTTTAACATTACAGCATATAAACATGTTCTAGTAGAAACCCCAAAATACAAGTATTAACCTGAAAATGAGCATTGGACATTTAAAATCACTGTGACTTGACTGCCTTTGCAATAGTGCCATCTAATGGTATCACTCAGGTACAGTACAGTAGGTACAGTCAGAGCCTCCCAGAGCTAATTCAAAATAGGCAAACACATTTGTGGCTTGGTTGTTTGTGTATTTTCTATACAGGTCTGTAGGTTTACAAACAATCTAAATGAAGTAAAAATACTCTTTATAAAGCGTGTCTGATTGAGAATAAAATATGTGTTCCCAGTTTGATCTCACTGCAGTTGCATTCAACCTAATGCATAAAAAGGTTTCTGATCTACGCAGAGTATTAATGTGTTACTATGAGCAGTGTGATAACCAGTCCAGGACAGGCTCCCAGGTATTCATGGCCATAAATGTAAGTGGACCTGCACCACATCATCTGGGAGATGTTCAGCTCCACCTGGTGGAGACACACACAAAGTGAAGTTAAATTACTGTACAAAAATAGAGAAGACACATCACCTGATATGATAGAGATCAATAGCAAAGTCTATCAAAGCCACAGATAATAGCAATAATTCTCTAAGTCTTTGTTAGCTCCTGAAAGTGAGCAATCAGATCATTTGAACAGTTCTCATTGTTTTTGCAAATAATATATCTGTAAAAGGGAAATTTATTGGTAACTGTGTGTAACTTGTCACTAACTCGATAACTTTCTAATTTTCCCGGGATTCTGGCTAACCTTGAGTTAGTAAACAATATTTCATATAGTAGGTCTTTATAATTTCTGGCTGATCTTGTTTCAATGCTTGACAGTGCTGACACTGAGTCACTGCAGAGGAGTATTTTTACTGTCACATCTTCCGCCCACTCTAATGCAGAACTGTAAATAACTCGACAGCGTACACACTCTTCAAGTCTGATGACTGTGAATCACCACTGCAAAACTTCAAAATAACCTTCCATCTTCACAGGAAACAACTTCTTTAGGTTTAGGCAACAAAACTACTTAGTAAGGCTTAGGAAAAGACCGACTTGGTTAGGATTTGCCAACGAAACTACTTAGTTAGGTTTAGGCAGCCGGGCAAAAAAGTTAAATAATTGAATAAGTAAGTAAGTAAATAGTTATAATGCATGTTCATAATATTTTATTGTTTGACACAGGCCATTTCGGTAGAGACATTAAAATTATATTAATTAATAGAATAGAAATAATGTTGTTTTATTTTTGTACGACACTTTGTAGGCGGACGTTTTACTGGCGTTAGGTTCAGTCCAAAATTGCGGAGGCGTAGCTTTGCTGCTGGGCGCTGACGTTGCAATGGACTTATCAATATACATTCTTTGCCTCCACTCTGTAACACCACTGTGCAGTGTTTCTGTAGTTCACACAATTCCAACAGAGTGATACATCTTCTCTCTAGTGGATCTCGTCACATCAATTTCAGGAGTCGCAGTCTCCTAGTTAAACTTTCATTCACATCATATCGATAATTTAAGCTAATGAACATAATAGTTTCGAACCCCCAAAGTAGTTTAAACCGCCAGGACTGTCAATCCCTGTTCCAGAGGATGGCAGATACACAAGTAAACAGTGTGAAGTTTTCAGTATGAGTGCAACTGCAACATTATAAATATGAGAAATAAGTCATGAATACAAAAGTGAAGAGGAACAGTGTTCACCAGGCTTTTCTTGGTGAATTTCTTGATATTTATGGTGCACCAAACAGCTCTCCGCTGCTGTTGTATTGCATGTGTGTGTTAGTGTATGTGTTTCATAAAGGTTTACTTCAAAAATCTAGTGAATGTATCACATCAAACCAAAACCAGAAAAGTTCCAGTTCATTTAAAAAAAAAAAATCAAAAAAAAAAATCCCCGAAAGTGTTTTGCATTAGTTGCCGTCACGCCACCACTAATATTTGGTTGAATTGTGGATAATTGGACAGGATTGAGGTTACAGTGGTTTGCTCGCTAAAAGACTTCAACATTATGATAAAACAGCCTCCAAAATTCATACAGCTGTTCTCACTGTTTTTCAAAATCTCCCTCTTTTATCTCCTTTTTCAGTTTTAACACAGCGCAGTTTGGAGTTTATCAGTGTTTTTCAGACTCTACAACAGCTTGTAATCCTAAAGTTAAAATATGTTAAAATGAGAAGAAACCACAAGCAGTGAAGCTTGAGTCTCAGTGAAGCAGAAAGTGAAACCTGCAACCGTTTTTTTCCAAGCAAATGAAACCGTAATCGTTTCCGTTCTGTTAGCAGACCTGGTGTCTTTGTGTGGGCAAATGTACTTGTGTGTGTGTGTCTGTGGTTTTGAAGGTATCAGACCAAAGATCTATTTCCCTTCATGAATGCTGCCTGTATTGTTTCCAGTTGCAACTGACTTTTCAGTTTATGCCACTTTTTATCTTTATACATTTCCAAAATCCTACTTTGACTTTATTATTCAAGAGCCCCAAATTTGGACGTCTGTCGTCCAGTCTTTCAGCCACTTCCAGACTGAAATAGCTCAACGATTATTGAATGGATTACAGTTACATTTGGTACAGATATCCATGATGCCATGAGGATGAATTGTAATTATTTTTGCGATACCCTGACTTAGCGCCATCAGCAGGTCACAAGTTTTATTTCTACAATACTTTGGTTTATGACCTGTCATTGACCTGACATTAGCGTTGCACTCTCTTTTATTGTGTTTATACTGCATGTTGTTAGACTGTGGTTTCAAACAGTTGCGAGTGAAGAATGAGGGAGGAAAAGGCTTCTTCCTGTTTCACAAAGTCTGACACCGTCTCTGTATAATGAGGGCAGTGAATTATTCACTGTGCTTCACACATACTGTGCGGTATTTTCTCTGAGTATCACTGCCAGCCTGTGAGACTTTTACTCCTCTTGTTACTTTTTTTTCTGCTACTTCCCCTGTTATCCAATAAGGAAGAAAATACAACAAGTGCACTGTAGAGCGATGGTTCCCAACCTACTTTCCTTGAAGTCAACCCCTACTTGTATCTAAGAAAAGCTGAGCCCCCCCTCCCCGACATCATCACCCTAAAAAAACTACAATTCCTAGAACAAAATCCTCAGTTTGAATGAAGTGATTCAGTGTATTTTTTTTTTTTATGAAATCAACTTTCTTCAATGAACAGAACTTGTCAGTTTTGTCCACATAAATAAAGTGATGACGTTTTGATGGATTCGCCAAGTGAATGCACATAATGTACATGATATTTTTTTATTTTAACAACGTATTTAATTTACTATATAATAGTGTTAGAGCTGAAAGAGTTTTTTGTTATTGTGGTTAAATTGCTGCTAGACCGCGCCGTTAATACAGGTGTGGGCGTCCTTTTGTGTGCAGTGAGCAGGAGAGCAAATGTTGAAAATGTTGTTTTTGAAAGGCTAAACACCAACAAATATGGACTGAAGCAGAATATTTTGTTGAATTTTGCTATGAAGTAGCGAAATATGTATCGTTTTAAATAGTTTTGTATACCCACTGTTGTAGAAATCATCGAGTAAGTGATGATTTAAGTTATACATGAGCAAATCTAATTTCGACAACCTCAGAGCAGACAAATCCTGGTGCACCCATTGTGATGTTTGGCGCCCCCCTTAATGGGACCCAGACCCCAGGTTGGGAACCATTGCTGTAGAGTGTATATCCTGAATAGCGGTCATGTCCATCAATATCAGGAACAGTGACCGACTATGGCTCATTTTAAGGAATGCGCAGTGTCAGTCCCTGTACAGTATGTCATTTTGAAGTTCTGCTGTCCAGATGTTTGAAATGCAAAAAAAAGAAGATCAGTGTAATTATAAAGACACACACTCACACACACACACACACACACACACACACACACACACACACACACACACACTGCTTAGAGTATTTAAGGCCTGATAATAACAGTGCATCACAGAAATCCGCTCCCTCTATTATTACTGCTGCTGCCCAGTAATGACGCCAAATAGCGAGGCGATGTAGCTGTGGTGGAAAGTAACTTAGTACATTTACACTACTATGCTTTTGTACAATTTTGAGTCTATTTAATTGAGTATTTCCATTTTTATATTATTTTATACAAACTGCACACATCAAGTTGAATTCATAAGCAACTAGAAGGGCACTCTGAGACGCAGACCTCCGCCAAATGCCCTCTCTCGCAACGTAAATGAAAGTGATTCACTCCAAAATTGTATGGGTTCTTTCCTTCCACCAAGTTTCATGAAAATCGGGCAAATAGTTTATCCGTAATCTCTAAACAATATAATAACGCGTTAACGCAAATTTGTTTTAATGCCACTAATTTCTTTCATGCATTAACACAACTTGTGATTTTTAGGTTGTAGCAGGCTCCGTATCTTGAGAGAAAACACCAGGAAGTAAACCTGAGAATAAATAGGGAGAGAGCGTTAAACTGTAACGCAGGTTATGAAAGAGATGGACATAACTGGTGACTCTCAGGTTAACCAGGCAATGATTGTCCAGTTACAGTACAGTGTTTAAGCAATATGCAACCATGAATGTTGTGGCCAAAAGACAACAATATATAGTTTTTTAATATATCAACTGAATTACAAAGCCGGATTTGACAATTTATGTCGATGGGAGGTAGGAAGAGAGAAGAAGAGCGTGGGCAGGAGAGGAGGATTTCATGGGAAAGGGTTTGAGAAAGGAGGAAGAATGGAAGCAGTTACGATGGGAGGGCAGTGACGACAGGACCCTTATTAAAGCTTCCACTAATAAATGCTCTGCAGCCCATTGAGGAGAAGAGACGAAGACATTGTGCTGAACCTTAGCATCAATGTGGGTTTTACACACACGCTGTGTTGTCAGATCTTTTTATTTGTTTCATGATTTTGTATACAGTATATATACATGATCTGCATTATGATCACATGATTAAAAGCAGATTTAACCTCTTCCACTCCTTGAGCGCGCCGGCGTCCTCGGCCGTCTTTATGCTTTAGAGCTAGAGTGAAGGTACCGGTATCATAAGAAACTAGAAAACCTAAGGAATCCATTGGTACCATCCATGTCATACTAGCTATCTCAACAACAACTACATTTTGGACTAAGGCCATCTCTAGTGTTACGCCACTTGCATGGCTAAGAAAAGCATAGTGTATTTGATGCCACTCATTGTCATTGACCTGAATGACTTTTAGTTGTGCATTGAATGCATGCACCTAAAAGTTTCAATCCGAGTTTCGTCTACACGACCATCACAGGGACTCTCATAATTCCTTTACCTCTTTTATTGCACTAACAATTTAATACAATCATTTCACACAATAAAATGTTGTCACATTATTCTTCACCTGAATGCAAACAGACAATACTCTTATATGAAATACTGAGGGAGTGAAAATTACATTCAGAAATGCAGCCTGGCTGAGCTGCTAAGCAAAGCAAAATTACACTGAAAAAAACATCACACTAATAACATTCAATAATAATAAAACAAACTCACTCATAAATAGTAGTTGATCAGGTATGAGAGAGACACAATTCCCTGCCCCACTTTTTATTAAGGCCACATTTAAAGTAAATTTAGATTTTCTGAGATGTTTTTCTAAGAACTCAAAACAGAGAGGTCAAAGGTCAGGCTCAGCCGGACACCAGCAATTGGAGCAGGAGGGGATTCAGTGTTTTGCTCAAGGACACTTCAGCAGGATGAATACAATGGGCTTGAACCAGGGGCTTTAAAGGCCGGTCTCTCTTATCCTCTGCACCATTTAGTTTGTAATATGAAAGCAATTCATATTATCTTTTAAAAGACTGCATGTGATGTAAATCCTTAACAGTCTTTCACATATGGAGGACAGAAACCTGCCAAAATCAAAAATATACGAATAATTAAATAAATGACTTGATTAATAAATAAATATGTCATTAAATGTAGCAAAAATAATATAAAAAAATAAATGTAGCCATTAATTGATCAAATGTGACATAAATTATTGATATTTCTGTTTTAATTTGCTTCTTTATATATTTATCTTTGTATTAATTCTCTTATTTATTTACTCTTCTGTTTATTTTTTTCCCTTTTATTTATTTATGTATTTATTTCAATATTTTTTTACATTTATTTATTTTTGCATTTATATTTAAATGTATTTATTTTATATTTATTTTTAAATGCATGTATTTATTTATGTATTTTTGCATCTATTTATTTATTTATGCAAGATATTCCCTTTGCATTTCCCCAAACTTATTTATTTCTGTATTCTTTTCTTTATACATTTCTTTAAACTTTTTTTAATTTATTTTTTACACTTCTTTATGCATTTCTGCCTCATTATGCAAATGAGGGGCCTTTATCACATTTTAGCAATTAATTAATGGCTACACTTATTTTTTATATTATCTTTTGCTACATTTAATGACATTTATTTATCGAGTCATTTATTTATTTATTCATTTATTTATTCACATATTTTCACACTTTTAAAATTATTAAATGAAACTTCAGACATTTTCCTTAAATTACTCTCCTTTCTGGATTGCCGTAGCTGCTAA